>PVKB01004514.1:0-138671 GCA_004027205.1 Ctenodactylus gundi
TGACTATGTTTACTTTGAGTTCTGTTTTGACATGTGTGAGTGAAGCTACTTCTGGGTTTGACTCCAGTTGATTGGTATATCACTTTTCCTCCCTTCCACCCACAGATCCTGTATGTCTTTGCTAGTAAAATATGTATTTTGCCAGTAGAAAACAGGTAGATATTATGATTCAATCTGACAGCCTGTCTTTGGATCATGCAAGTAATTTAATTTATTCTTAAAACATTGGGACTAACTCTTACCATGTTGTTTTCTAATGTTTTATTGTTTTCCAATTGTTGTTTATCTCTCTGATCACTTAGTGACTTTTCTTATATCCTATGCTTTTAGGATTATATTATTCATTTCTTCTGTCTGTAGTATTCTAAGCAACATTGTAAATGCAATGTCATTATTGAAAGATATGTCGTCTCCCTGTCACTTTTGATTTTATTCCAGTTGTTTTGAATATTCTCAGTTCATTTCTTCCCTTCTAATTCATCTTAGAAGACTGATGTCTTACTCTATCAGTAGCGCGTGTTCTTTTCTGTTTCTCACTCATGTGCTTATTTTTCTGTGAGTATTTTCTCTCAGGAGACTATTACTCTGTATTCCTGGGAACACGGCCAATGTCAGAGTTATGGTGAGGCCTTTTTACCAACCAAGATCAAGCTGAACCTAAGATGCTCCATTTGTACAATTGTCTAGGGGTATTCTAGCAGTGCACTCTTGATTAGAATCGTTGCCTAAGCCACAGCAGGTCTCCCACATGTCTGTGCAGATAGGGGAGCTACTCAGCCTCCTCTTCTGTGCCGGAAAGACACTGCAGAAACGGAGTGACCGCCCATGCGTCTCCATCTTTGCAAGTTCATACCTTGCCCACATGTCAATGCCCTGGGGCTGGGCTCGCCGAGCTGCCGGCTCCTCTGCTCTGTCCCCTGCTGCTACACCTGCTCCTCAGAGCACAGCTCTGTGCCGTACTGTGTCGAAGCTACTTCCCAAGCCCTGACTATCTGACCTGGCTGTCACCTGCACAGACATGCATGCAGTCCCCGTGGGAAGCTTGGGAGGTGCGATGTTGGCCCATCTGACCCCAAGAGCAGCAGAGTTGGGTCGGACCTCTCAAGATGGCTGAGAGAGTATGCGGAGTGTTTGCTGGAAAATCCAGTGAAGATTGTAGAGCCACCTTGTGGTGCAGATTTAGGTCATTTGTCTGCATGAACTGTGCCTTCAAGGCAACACTGTGACTCTGACACTTTCACCTTTACTCCTTGAGAAGGAAGAGTCCCCAGTCCCATCCAAGGTACCAGTGCCAGGTGTTGGGGGACCTGCTTCCCTTGCTTCTGTAACCTACCTGGAATCTCTGAATACCTACTTTTCAGTGTCACTGCTGTCAATTTCCGGGGCTCACCTGCACCTACCACCTTCACCCACAGTTGGCTCCACTGTGGCCTGAAGGTGGGTTACGGCCATCAGGGATTAGGTCAGCATTTGATGCCTCCGATAGGCCCTTCCTTTCTTGGCAGATTTTAAAGCAATAATTACAAAAATGCTTTAATGAGTTATGACTACAGTAATTGCCATGAAAGAAAAAATTATCTAAATCTTTTTATTTAGTTTTGTAAATTCTGTGTGTACCTGAGTAGGAGGAAATCAATGAAAAGATCTAATTATTGATGCATTCTATATCAGGAGCATTACTGAATGTTACTCAGAATTTGCACTGGCTTTAACATTTTTCTATGGGAACATTTTGAAAGATTTTTTTCATCAAAGCAAACCAGGAGAATCTGAAAACGCTTTGATAAAGGTGCTGCTTAGATAGATTTGGATCATAAAATTTTATGATTTCACAGAACAAAAGCTTTACCTTCTTCAAACACGAAGTATTTTGATTTTTCTTTGGTGTGTTCAAATATGCTTTTTGGAACTCCTGTAGGTTTATGGGACTGTCTTCCACATGAACCAAGGAAACCCATTCAGGCTCAAGGCCCTGGTGGACAGGTGGCCTGATTTTAATACTGTGGTGATTCGTCCAGAGGAGCAGGTGAGTTGCCAGCCGTGGCCTCTGCGTTTGTATGTGCTCTGCACCTACGATATGCTTGAGAGACGCTAAGGAAACAGCAGCGACCACTAGGGTGCCAACAGGTCCCTGTCCCCAAGAAGCCCACAGACTACAGGTGGGTGCAGGAAAGCCCACGATGAGGCACAGCATGCTGTGGAAAGTGCCGATCAGATGTATGGAAAGGACAGCAGCAGCACAGGCGGAAAGCTGACCATACACGCGTGTGACACATGTGCACACTCAGTCGTTATTTTACGTTGTTTATAAGAAAGTCTCCCAGCCAACATTGTTTGACGCTGAAGGCTAAGAATACTTTGTTGTTTCTCGCTTTTAGTTCCTGAGAAGTAGAGGCAACTACCGGAAGTGCTTGGCAATTTAAGAACATGTTGCTGGCATAGAGGAAAGACTGAACCTTTGCTGTAGACATGGAGAGATTGCCTCCCAGCTTGACAGATCATTTCCTAGGTAGATCACTCCCTCTAGTTATAATGAACTTTTTTTTCTAGACAGGGTCTTACTCTGTAGCCCAGGATGGTACTGAACTCACTGGTGTAGCCCAGTCTGGCCTCAAACTCAGGCAATCCTTTGGCCCCAACCTCCCGAATGCTGGGATTACAGGGCTGCGCCACCACACCCAGCTTTTTGTGGTGCTGGGGAATCAAACTCAGGGCTTTGAGCCTACAAGGCAAGTGCTTTAATTTCTGTGCTATTCCTCCAGCCCTAGATATAATAAATTAGACTCTAGTATAATTTTCAACTATTGGCCTGAGAGGAAAAAATATTTCTCATTGTTGAGAAACACTGACCTCGAAACCATATGGGCGTATTCACACTAGATCGGTTTCTCGCTAGACCACTGTCTTCCTAGCGTGCTGTCACATGCCAGTAACAGATACATGATAGCCTTGAAGTCAGTGATGAGGTATAAGTCACAGGAAAAGAACAAGCGTTGCTTCCTAGCTGAAAATTCATTAAAAGTGATTGTCAAAGATAAAATTATTTCATAAGGCACCAAAGAAAAATCATTAGATTGATCCGTATAGTCACTGCTGAGTAGAATAAGTAGTTTTGTTTGAAATTTTCTTAATACTGGAGGAACGAGAGCTTTCTTTTTCTGTATTTGTTGAAGTAATTTTCTTCTTATCCATGCCTTTATATCCGACTAATATTTATGAATACTGTTGTGGATTTTCTTGGTGGAATTGTGCTCATTTTACAGTGGCGAGTCTTTTCAGAGAAGTACAGCATAGTCGTCTTGGTTTCACCATTTTCATTTAATTCTGTCCTCTGTGCGGGTTTCAACAGAAACATTCATAGCCCAGAGCTAGACTTACTCTTACATTTCAGCTATTATTTTGACTCTTGTGCTTGGGTTTGGATGTGTAGAAAGAATGATTGTAAGTGGATTACCTTTGACATATCTGAGCAGTAGATAAGGCATGAGATAGTTTTGTTCAGGGCAGTATTTATTCTTAACTGAAAAAAAAAATGTTGTTTGGCACATCACAAGTGATTCTTGGTGATAGAAAACAAACAGAAAGTGCTAGTTTAACTATTAGAAAATCCTTAATACAATGGAATATTAAAAATTGTTATAATGACCATCAACTACAAAATTTCAGCTTTTTTTTAAAACTGAAACAGGACATGACCGATGACCTTGATCCCTACACCAACACTTACCTCATCTATTCCAAGGATCCCAAGAAGTGTCAGGAGTTTCTTGGCTCAGCAGAAGTCATCAACTGGAAACAACATTTGCAGATTCAAAGTAAGAAAGCTGACACTCATCCTGGACACAGAGTTCTCCCCTATATTCACAGGCGGTCACCTTCCGTTTTGAATCAGCACCTGGCACCCCCGCCCCTTCCTCCCAGCTCTGAACACTCATCCTCCTGCTCCTGTCTCCATAGCCCCCACGTCCACAATGGAAGATGATGACTGAGGCGTATAAGGTTTACAAAAGGAATTGTTGAGCAATGTAATTCTTAGTGGCTAAGAACTCATGATGTATTCTCTTACAGGTCTAGAATCCAGCAAAAGGAACCTTTCTCTCTGTCTCACTTCTGTTCCTTCAAATTCAAATTCACAAGGAACTATGCAGTAAACAAGAGTACACTTCCTGTCGTGAGGTTATTTAACGTGGCACCATCGGTGGGCCTCTTCTCAGCTGTGATCAGAGCAAGCAATCACCTTTATGTGGGTCCATTTCCTTATTGTAAAAATTATTATATTAGCACCCAAACAGAATCTTTGCAGATTGAATGTGACCTTGAATGGGCAATACGTAGCCACGTCCTGGTCATATCAGTTGGATTAGTATCTCAAAGTAGTCATTTAAAGCAATGATGCGTTACTAGTTCATGCTTGTGTGGGTCACTCTGGACTAGGCTCAGCAAGGTGGCTCTTCTGTTGGTCTTGCGTTGGAGGCAGACTAGGCAACAGGCAAAGGTCACGTGGCCTCAGGGACTGAAGAACGTGGCAAGCTCAGATGCCCTTTAGAGTCTCTTAGTGAGTCACTTTGCTGCTGTTGCATTGTTCAAAGCGAATTACCAGGCTATTCCAGAGACAGTTCAGTAGAGGATGTCAGATTAGCAAGATAGGGAAGTAAGCAGAAAATTTTAGTTGTGACGTCTTTACCTCATCGCCCTCGATGTTTCTCACTGTACTATGGTGTATTCAGGACTATGGCATTATCCAAATTTAAAACTTTTCAAGTGTGGGGGTGACGTGGCCATCATCACATGAGGCTCGCCTCATGGCGGAGCATGGTGCGTGAGGCCCTCAGACCTTCCAACTCTGCCAGGCAGCTTTTCCCAAAGGTTAAAGCAAAAAATGATAAGTCATATAATTCTTTATTTTCCCATCTAGGTTCACAGTCCAGCCTGGGTAAAGTGATAGAAAACCTTGTGGACGTGAACCTGGGCAAGGTGAAACACACGCAGTGCATTCTCTACATGACCTCTGACACCGCCCAGAGGTTGGTTCCTTCCCTGGTGGATGCAGAGAGCTTACCACCCAACAGAGAGGAGATCAAGTCCCTGTAAGTGTGGCAGAAGCCTCTCCGCACTGCCCTCACCTGCCATTGTTGAAGATGCCTCCTACACTAGTTGTCAAAGGCTGACCCCCAAATTGATCACGCACTGGGGGTCGGGGGAGGGTTAAAAGTGCGGAAATCAATTCTCTTACTGCTTTGAGGTCTAGAAGTCAAAATCGAAGTGTGAGCAGGGCCGGCTCCCCTTCAGCCTAGCAGGACAATCCTCCCAGCTTCTTCTAGGGTCTGAGGTGTCCCTGTGCCCCTGGGCCTGTGGCAGCATCTCTGGGGTCGTAGGCCCACTCTTAAGACTGTTTCTCTCCTATGTCTCTGCTCGACTTTGTGGTTACAGGTTATTTTTGGTTTTGCGTCCTGGAACTTTTAATATGAGTGAGGCCACTTCTGTATTTAGCCTGATGTGTTTGGGCCAAGTACAGATTGCAGTCCACAATGACATTAGCCTTTAATTTTTGTTTAAAAGTCTCCTTTTATGTTGTCGTCTGTTCTGTGTGTGTGTGTGTGTGTGTGTGTGTGTGTGTGTGTGTGTGTGTGAGTCCAGGGCCTTTGTTCTGGGCTACATCCTCAGGCCATTTGAAAAAGTTTTAATTTCGAGACAAAGTCTTGTCAATTTGGTAAATTTATGAGGCTAGGCTTGAACTTGTGGTCCTCCTGCCTCAGTCTCCTGGGCTCAAGGTCTGCACCCATGGCCAGCTCACACTTATTTTATCATCACAAGCTCAGGTCCTCAGAATTAGTTTTTCTTCTGCAAAAACGTGTCTCCCCCCATGAATCTTTGCACTCATGACTTCCTCGTGACTGCTCAAACATCGCCTTCTTACAGTCTGGGCTACGCAGCACCCGCTGAGATCACACGCGAGCCTTCTTCTTTTCTTGGGGGACCTCACGGTTATCTGGAATTAGCTAACTGACTTCCTTATTCAGATTGGGAGCTTCCTCCAGCATTACTGCAGGCTCTACAAGAGCAAGAATCCTCTCTCTGAGGTGCGCCAGGGATCCTCGACACCAACACAGTGCCTGGCACACAGGAGGGACTTCATAAACGTGCCCTTAATAAGATTCCATAGAAAGAAAGAGCTGCAATTAAACAAATAAATCATATATCGCCAATTTATTTGTAGTGTGGCGTTGCTTGGGATCAGATTCTAGCTATGTGGGGATTTGGTCTCAAGAAGCCAGCCCAGTGGCGCTCTGTGCAGCGGTGTGCTTGGAACAGCTGTGTTCACCCCTAAATGACGCCACACCCTGGAAAATCCCTGGGGCCTCGCCGATCCTCCTGCACACCCTCTGGGATAGATGAGGTGGGCCACACACAGGGGTGTAGGCCGGAGACGGTGCATGACAGCAGGTGTAGGCTGCCCACTGGGGTGCTTTCCTGCACACCCTCTGAGATAGATGAGGTGGGCCACACACAGGGGTGTAGGCCGGAGACGGTGCATGACAGCAGGTGTAGGCTGCCCACCGGGGCGCTTTCCTGCACACCCTGCACGCCCTTCCAGGAGTCTGCAGGCGTCAGCACCCTATCGCGTCCCACACTCCTCTCCTCTCTGGACTTGGCCTTCTCATTTGTCCAAGCTGGTGGCCAAGGCCCCAAGACGCCAACACCTCAGGAGCCCGCGGTTCTGAGCTCCGGCCTTCAGGCACGATGGAGCCCTCACTGCTTCCTGTGGCACTTCTGCCCTGTCAGCCTGTGAGACACTTCACATCTGAGTCATCTAAACTGAAGGATTCTAGCCAAAGCCGAGTTGTAAGTGACTTTTACGTTGCGCCTCCCCACTGCCAGGAGCTATTCCAAGCCTGACAGCCGGTGGCCCATCGGAGCCTCTGGATGAATCTCTCAGAGAGTTGTGCCCATCACCCCTAGTCAACACGGAGGACATGGGAGGAAGGAGGCACTGAACACCCGGTCCAAAGTCGCGCCGCAAGTGGACACGAGGCCGGGCGGCTGGCGGCAGAGTACCCGCCCTTAGCTGTGGTCCCACTCGCCTCTCAGGACAATTTTTGGGGCAACAAAGGCACTGCTTCACAGTATATGTGATACTCTCCCTTGCTCCCAACAGTGACCAGGCAACGTTTAAAGTTGCTTCCCTGGATGTCACCCATGCGGCCCTGGTGAACGACATCTGGAGCTACGGCGGCAACGAGAAAAGCCACAGATTCATTGAGCGCTGCATCCGGACCTTCCCCAGCTTCTGCCTGCTGGGACCTGAGGGGACCCCGGTGACCTGGAGCCTGATGGACCACACGGGAGAGCTGAGGATGGCAGGCACGGTGCCCAAGTACCGCAATCGGAGCCTCGTTTATCATGTTTCTTTCCACCAGCTCCAGACCATGGCAAAACTTGGCTTCCCCACGTATGGCCACGTGGATCTGGCCAACCACACCATGCAGAAACTGAGCACAGCTCTGCAAAATGTCCGCATGCCTGGTCACTGGAACCAGTGGAACTGCGAGCCTGCGTGGAGCCGGCCCTGAGCACGGGACGCTCATGAGTGGGTGGTGCACGTGGCTGGAGACGCATGGGGAAACAGAGAAGGATAAATAGTAATACAGAGTGGACTCGAGCTCTCGGAGGTGGGGATGGGCGGTGAACGGCTCAGCCTTGATCCCCCCCTCATGGGCTGTCATTCATTTTCTCCTTGTGCAGGGGGCCGGGCCCTGCTGCACCCAGGTTGGCATCGCTCCCACATCCCGGGGTCCTTGGGCCGCACTGAACTCAGTGCTTGTTTGCTCCTCTGCTCCTCTGGACACTGATCTTTGCCTGCTCGTGAGGATGTGGGTTCTGTGATTTCTCTCTGGCTTTCTATGGCTCCCTTTCATTGGCCAAGAGCTCTCTGTCTTTTGCACAGGTGCTTTCTGAATCATTCTTTCCCAGGTCACTTCTGAGACTGTGTGTTACTGCCATGTGAATTATATTTGACACATGCACACGCACACACACAAACACACACACACACACAATGTATGTAATGCAGTCATGAGAATCATTGAGGAAAAGATGGACTGACAATATTTTTCAACTAGTATCATAATTTTTCACATTTAGTGATCTTTTGGACGAATACTATAGGAAAGCGAACTCGGCACTGGTTCTGAAGCCTGGTCTTTAATTTCCTCATAATAAAAAAATTCTTGGGGCTGGAGGTATAAAGCGCTTGCCTATGAAGCCCTCGATTCCCCATCACCCCATAAACTGGGCATGGCGATGCACACCTGCAGTCCCAGCACTCAGGAGGCAAAGGTAGGGGGACCGCTGTGAGCTCAAGGCCATCCTGGGCTACATCGTGAATTCAGGACCAGTCGGGAGACCCTATCTCCAAAAAAGGGCAAGATGATTCTTTCGCTGTGGAAGCTTAGCCAGCAGACCCCACTCATGAAGACAGGTGCATGGACAGAGAGGAGAAAGCGAGGACGCGAGCCCCGGAAGACGAGTCACATTTTGTGCAAACTACACTACTTCCAGGTGGAATGTGGGAACTTTCTATCATACACAGGTTGTAATGAAGATTTCCTGTGATTAAACATTTTCAGACACTTAGGAATCAGAATAGAAAGGCAAAACAAAAAAAAAACCTGCCTTCTTCCTCCCCTTATAGACGGACAAGTATGAACACATGTGATCTTGTGGGCTGTTGAGAAGGCAGGGGAGAAAGGGACCTCCTTCTGTGTTCGTGGAAGGAGTACACATCCACACAGTCCCGCGGGGACAGTTTTAGAAGAAGACTTTTGCTGAGGAGAAACAAGATCTTTTTAGATTAGAAACCTTTGATCTGGGTCTGCAGACTTACCAGAGGTTCATTAAAATTTCAAGAATCTCTGAACATGAAGAGTCCAGAGATTTCCATCAGCTTGAGTACATCCTCTGATTAGACACACACATAGAGCCCCAGGTTGCGTGGCAAAGCCATGCATGAAGCCGGCGCAGGCAGGGACGGTAGGGACCGGTGACCAGCCAATCACGACGGCAGCTGCCATGCCGGGCGGCAGGTGCTCCGATCCACAAAGAGCAGACAGGAGCCCTGTGGATGTCGTGCTAAAGGCAAAAATGGTCACTCCCTCTCACAATACCATCAGGTTGGACCTAGAACCACAGGGTTTAAATCTTAAAAACTAGGACAGCAAAAATACCTGGCCAGGAAGCTCTCAGAAACCTCCCCTCACGTTAAACACACTTATCCCATGGTTCTTGCCACCTCTGCGGCAGTTATGAAAGCTCTCTTTTGTGTCTCTAGGAGCTGTGATGAAAGTCCCAGCGACGGCTGCCGCTGAGGGCTGTCCAACGGAAAGGCAGGCTCCCACCCACATGGGTCCCTGGATCTGTGACCTGGGGACTCTGGCTCTTCCCTGACAGGTCAATGTTTTGAGTAGATCCAGGACGCTGAGGCAGACGTAACAGCGCAACTGCAAACTCTCAGGAAAGATGCTTCCAGAACTGCTTCAGAAAATGGCAAGAAAAATGAGCCGTGTGTTCGAATGGGTTGAGACAGATTAATGCCAAGGTGTGCTTTATCGCAACAATTCTTTTGATTTAGGCATTTACTGTATTTTTGCACAGCAAGTGAAGTGTTGTCCCTGTGCACCCGGAAACTTACTCTACATAGGAAGGAAGCGGCAGCTCAGGCAGGCAACTCTCGCTCTGCACTGCCCTCTGCTGGTCAGGGAGGCGGAGGCCGTGAGGTGCTCCTGCTCCCGGCCTAAAATTACCTGCTCACGGTTACGTGGAAACTTCTTTCTTAACATGACTTTAATTCCCACCGTCCCAACCCCTCCCGCACCCTCCCACAGGCCCTCACCCTATTTTTTAAAAAAATAGGTAAAAGCCAAGTGTGGTTGCTTACACCTGTAATCCCAGTTGGCAGGAGGCTGCGGTAGGACCCGAGAGGCCAGCCTGGGGTAGCCGGGGCTGCGCCTGGACCTCACAGTCGCTGTCTCAAACAAAGGAAAGGCAGAAGCGTAGTTATGCGAAATCGTTCCATCAAAAGCCCGAACCACACATCAAAAAAGCTGAGGGATCTTGTCTCCTGAGTTCGGAGCCGGGGGCCTTAGGAAGGGGGCTGGGTCATGGGGTGCCTCACTGGTCAGGGGTCCGCCACTGACTGGCCAGTAGCTGCATGGGCTGTAGGGCGTGGGGGGTGATTGGCAGAGCGAGCGAGTGGGGCCGCGACCTGGGAGAGGGTGCTCCTACTCCTGGCGCCTCTCTTCTCTCTGGTGCCAGGCCACCGAGAGGTGGGCAGCTCTGCACTCGGCCAGGCCCTTCTACCCCACCAGACAACCACCGACTCACCCTATGAAACCAGAAGCCACAGGTCAGAATACGCGCCCCCTCCTGTGAGCTGGGGCCTCCGGTGTCGTGACTCTGCTGAGGAAGGCTCCTGCAGGCCACCTCTACCGTCTTTTTCCATATTTTCTTAAGTCACCACTATCACTGCTATAAGCCAGAGCCTTGGAAATGCAAAAAAAAAAAAAAAAAAAAAAAAAAAAAAAAAAAAAAAAAAAAAAAAAAAAAAAAAAAAAAAAAAAAGGATGAAAGGCGCGAGTCCCTCCCTGGGTAGCAGCTTTACCCCACAGGCAGCATCTTTGATCGCTAGAGGTTGCAGTACTCACAGGTTCCACAGATCCTTAATGAAGAAGAACTTCTGAGTTGCCAGTCTCCCTTGAAAAGCTGCCCTGGCCGAAACGCACGCTGAGTGTGCGGCGTGCTCCTCAGGGAAGGCCGGGAAGCGACAGAAGGCTCATTTCGGGAAGCTGAATGTCTGTTTGACATTAGTGAGGAACTACGTGATCCCTATTTCCAGCTACAGAGCGGGAAAGTAGCAGGATATGCAGCGAGCCTCTTACACGAGTGGCCACCGAAGCAGGCTTTCAAAGCTGGCGTCCGGGTGTTTATTTCTGCACAGAGAAGCAGCATGCAAGCCGGCGGCAGGGCACAGGCTTGGGGTGTGCAAGGACCTTGGCTCGACCCCAGCACCCACGGCACTCCAAGAACAAGCAAAAATTTCGGTGGTCTAAAACAACCAGCCCTTATTCGTCACTGTTCTGGGGTTTGACTGGGCCCAGCTGGACACTCATTAAGTGCTGATGAACCAGGGAAGGCGGCCTCTGCGGGAAGCTGGCTCGTCGCTGAGGGTGGGGCTGGAACACACGGAGAGGGAGGTTTGGCTTAAAGCAGGTCCCTCACTGAGGACGATTTGAACGTGGCCTGAGTAAGGAACCCAGGACACAGCCTGAGGCTGGCGCGACAGCCGGGTAGGATAAAGGACTGACATCACCTTAGGGAAGAAAACTGGCTACTGGTGCTTTTCATCGGAGAGTTGAGAGAGATTTTGGAAAATTTCTATGATGAGTAACCAAGTCATTTGTCGGGGCAAGGGTCTCCTGAATAATAAAGTTATCCTAGATGAAGTAAGTTCTGAGACCTCCTAACTCCAATGACAATGGTCAGAGGCTGGAGAGGTGACGAGATAAGGGAAGTTTGTTGGCATCTACAGGAAGAAACCAGAAAAAGCCTGGCCTGCCTTGACTCAACGTCCCAGAAGCTGACGCCCAGCTGCCCTCAAACCCCGTTACAGTGACCTATTAACCCCAACTCATTCAAAAGCAGCCAGCCCTTCTCTTGGTGGACGGTCCTTCTGTCCCAAAGCTTTCCCTACCTGGCACTAGCCTGCCCACCTCATCTACATCCAATGAAGGTTCAATGGAAACAAATTAGGCTTCAATTCCCCCAAATGCTTTCGGCCCTCAGTACAGTGGAATATTCCCAACGGCTATTACCTTTGCTTCTGAAAGTTGCAAAACTAGTCCCAGGGTCATGGGACAGGATCTAAGGAGGTTCTGCAAGGCCAAGACAGGGACCCTTCACACACAGCCTCGGGTAGGCTACAGGATTGCTGACTAGAAAGGAAAAGAAAAAAAATTTTCAGGACATGTCAGTGAGGGGGATAAAGAGACGTATTCAGTAGAATTTAAAACTACATACTGACAGTAGAGCAATGAATGCTCTAGAGAGGAGCATTGTGCCTCAGAGCTGGGCTTTTTAATGCGGTTTTTGGTGTCTTCAAGGTAGGCGATCTAGGATGTGTACTTCTATTTGTCAGATTACCCGTCTGGCAGGTAGGTTAGAGTGCAAACTTTTCACACGTGTCTGAAGCTAAGATCTGCTGCCCTCTGATGTTGCTGCTTCCTTGAGGATGGACGTCTGTGGGAGAAATACAGTTTACAGGCCCAGACCCACCGTGTCTCTGAGGCCTGTTATCCAGGCACTCTGAGTGGTCGAGGCAGGAGGATGGCAAGTTCAAGCACAACCTGGGCAACTTAGCGACTTCAATGCTGGCCAGACCGTATCTCAAAATCAAAACCAAAAAAGCGGGGGGGGTGGGGTGGGGTGGGGTGGGCAGGGGGGATGTAGCATGATATGAAGCCCTGTGTTCCATTCCTAGCACAATAAAATAAAAAAATACATTAAATACATTCTTTTTTTTTTTAAGTGAGTTTCCTGGAAAGGAAAATAGCTTGAATGACTTGTGTCCTGAAGCTTAAGTTTTTCTTAAAAGTAAAGTTTTAAAATTATGTTTTTCCTTACGTTCTTTCCATCTACCTTTTTTCATTCCGTATCCTACTCACATGACCTCGTTCTCTCTGGTCAGCATCTGTAATGGCCCAATAAGGCCCTGAAGTTCAGAAATATTATGGCTGTAAGCATTTTGGCTAACGTGAAGATAAAGATGACAGAGTAGTATTGTCACACGCCTGGGGCCCGGGACAGGAGTGTCAGTGATGTAAGCTCTGTAGGGCGTTGGGAGTTCATCCTCAGAATCATCTTCTGAAGTTCTGATTCAACAAAACTTAGGAAGTTCTCCTTTCTAGCTGGCTTTATTGAGAGTCAGCGGCATAAGCGTAGCCACTGAAGGTTTATTTTCTGGGGTTCCAGGATCCCAGGTGCCCCTCGGTGGGCGGGGACACTTGCTGAGAGGTCACAACACCCTTCCAGGGAACACGGTGATGACAATATGACTGATGAGTTCTGAGTTTTTGAATCACAGGGTTATTAAGTGTTGCTGTCCCCCCTGTTCAGCCCTCCCCCCAAACTGACCTTGATGAATCTGGGTCTCCTTAAAGCTGAGACACACAAAATGCGTATGTCCACTGTCAAATGAGGTACAGCCATGAGCAATTCATAGGGAAAGGTGTCATTAAAAAAGATAGAGTGATTACACCAAGTGGGGATTCCAGGAACCTTTAGAAGGAGAAGAAAAAAAACTGGGAGATTTTTTAAAAATGTAATTGTACTTTTAATTGACACTTAGCAACTGTGTCTACTTCTGGGTGACAGTGTGACATTTCAATCCAGACACACACGTGTCATCATGATCGGGAGAGTTGAGGCTTTTGTCTCCTCTGACATAAAGCCCCCCTTTGGGCTAGGAACACTCAAAATCCTTTCCAGTAGCTGTTTTGAAATGTTCCATCAACTGCTGTCCACCACTGTAGTTTCTCTAAACCTACAGGACCCGGGTGAGGTGATGTTTTTCTGCATGCCAGCGTGTGTAGGTGGGGGTGCAGCAGAGGGAACAGAAGTTCTTTAGACACTCACCCAGGCTCTTGCTCAGAATGAATGAAGACAGGAAATGTATCACGACCCGCCCTTGGATCGGAGATCCCGGGACGAGCTGTGATGCTGAACCACGCATGTTCCGACCCCAGGGCTCTGCAAGGCCCCACCTCTCCTGATTGCAAGTTGGTATGATCCTAGCGATATGCACCTGATCTCTACTTCCCACTCACAGGTGTCTACAGAAAAAGGTCAAGGAGATGGAGTCCCTCGTGCAAGGTCACAGCACCATTCAGCGCAGGTCTGTGTCCCACACACAGGTCAGCTGAGCTCTTCTCAGGGCCTTCTTCCTAGGGCTTGCTTTCTTTTTACCGGGGTCTACATTTTAAAATGCACAGGCAGGTAATGCTGCAGTTACTAGCATTGTGCCTCCACCCAGAACCTCAGCGCTTTGGGACTGAGACAGAAGAACCACAAGCTTGAGGACGCCTGGACAACTTAGTAAGACTCATCTCAAAAGAAAAAATAAACTTCTGGGCATGGGGTCTGAAGATGTAGCTTAGTGCGAAGGCTCTGAGTTCAATTCCAGAGTCTCAAAAAGAAAGCGCTCCTGTTGAAAGAAGTTTCTTTCTTTGTGATATTAGGACCGTTTGACACCCTGGTGCATGCACTCACGTACCCCTTCCAAGCCAAGCACAGCACACAGGGACAGTGAAAGAAGACGCCACCTGCAGGCACGTGTCCAGCCAGCGACCTTAGAAAGGCCACTGGCAGCCTCCTGCAGCCTCTTAGTTCTGACTGGTTGGGCCCACAACGTGAAGGGTGTTAAACATTCTAGTTACTTCTCGACTTATCTGACAGGGCAATTCCCTGAATTGGCTTCTAGGTGGATACCCACAATGGATCCCTAGGGTCCCTGGTCTCTGTGACCTATTAGGAACTTGGCTGCACAGCAGGAAGTGAGCAGCAGGGGGTGCGGGTGGAGTCTCACGTATTTACAGCCACCCCCAAGGGTCACATGACCACCCGAGCTCCGCCCGCTGCCAGGCCGGTGGCAGCGTTGAGTCCTGCTGGGAAGTGTGCATCCAAGGGATGCTGGCGCTCCTTACTGAGAACCCAACGCCTGATGATCCGAGGTGGCACAAGTGGAGAGACGCCAGGGTCTTCCCGTCTAACCCTCCATCTGTGGAAAACCTGTCTTCCGTGAAATGGTCCCCGGAGCCAAAGGCTTGTAGATGGCGACCCTAGGGTGTTCAGCTAAGCGCACACAGTGAGGCTGCCTACAGGGCGGCAGCCGAGAGAGAAGAACTCCGGGCCAAGCCCAGCCTCGTCACAGGCGCGTGACCTTGCGGACGTCATATCCTTCACCTCCTTTCTCAGGGAATCAGTTTCTCTGCGAGTGTAAGTGTCCATGCCTGTAGCATTTTTGTCAAGTAACGTGTGTGTGTGCACGCGTGCGTGTGTGTGTGTGCACGTGAGCATGCTCATGGGGACTCGTCTGGAGGAAGGGACGTTATCTCTGCGGCCGGGGCTGGGTGGAGGTCTCTGTCACTTCACAGAACCTCTGTACTCCCTTGATTGTATGTAACAAGCATTTGCTGTGACTTTTCAAAGTTAACAGCTGAAAAGTTCTGCTTGTTCCTTCTGTAGAGGAAGTCCTACTTCTTACCCAAGGTCGCCCGGTGCCTCAGTGTCCGGTTTTGGACGGTTGTCCTGCCTGCGCGCTCCTTATGCAACTCAGAACAATGGAAGAGTTCTGGGCGCCCACTGACCTCGGCCAGGGCTGGTACAACAACATCCTCACGGTTCCCCCCTCCCCCCCGCCTCCCGCTGCCATCTGACCCCAGTCAGCGAATGTTTAGCTACCATTCAGCCAAAACATGTTTGTTTTCTCTTGTGCCCGCAGCTAAGCATCCACCAAAGGCGGGTGCTGGGCCAGGGAAGGAGCTGCGACCAAAGGAGGTGAGCCCCACCCTCCTTGTCACGGACAGTGCCACACAGGGCTCATTCTAAGACTGCTGGGTGGGTGAAAGGAGGCCAGAAGAGGCCTTGGGGGGTCTCAGGGGGTCCACTCCTTGAAATTTACCCGCCCCTCCTGGATTCTTAGTTGCCTTTTTACTTTATTAATAAGGTAGTTTTAAGTTCCACCTTGCCCATTGTAAGGACCAGAAAAAGTACCAAGGCTGTCTTAAAGCACCACAGGCAACAGGCCAGAAGCCAACCAGCGAAAGGCAGGAGACGGGTGCCGGGACGGAGCACCAGAGGAGTGCTGAGTGGGTCCCTGCGGCGGCCGCCCCGGGAGGTCGGGGGCCCCCTGGGATGCTGCATCACGTCATCTCTTGGGACAAGCACACCCAGATCGCCCCCCTGGAAAGCGCAGAACCCAATTCTGGTCCTTTTCGCAACACTCTTGTTGCTAAACTCGATCTCTCTTCCTTAACTCATTTTTTAAATTTTTGTAAGATTGTGTATTCACTGAAAACTTCCTGGTCCACGCCATTGCCAGCTGTAGGGTTGTGTCAGTCACCAGCTGGGGGAGCCCCAGGGGTGTGTAAGACCAGTTGCAGAAAGAGAAGAGCGACAGGCGAGTGTTGACCACAGACAGGTGGCACGGGGTGTGGACATGAGGGTGAAGGTCAGTGCATCTGAGCACAGTTTAGATCGAGAGGACTCCCAGGGAACACGGACTTGGTCCTCGGCCCGGCCTACGGGGAGGCGGCGGGGCGACTGTGGGACACTCTCGTCCTTCCTTTTATGTGTGTATGTGTGCAGCACTGGAGACGGACCCGGGGCCTCACATTCAGCCACACCCTCAGCCCTTTATTTGTTCACTTATGTATATATTTACACATTTAATTTCGAGACAAAAATCTCACTAAGTTACTCAGTTTTCCAGGTTGGGCTCGAACTTGTGACCTCCTGCCTCAGCCTCATAGAAAGCTGGGGTTAGAAGGGTGTGCCGCCACACCTGGCCCTTCTTCCCTTTAGAAAATCATCGTCCTTCCAGGCTTAGTGGCACCGGCCTATGATCCCAGCGTGCTGCCTGGCAGGCTGGCAGGAGAATCCCATGCCTGAGCCCAGCTTATGAAACTCCAGTGACTCAGCAAGGCCCTGTCTCAAGACCATGACAAAAGCTGGGACACAGCTCAGAGTGAAGGTCCTGGTTGGGATCCCCAGCATCAGTACACATGCCCACACACATACATGTGTACATGCACACACACATGTACACATACACACTGACAATCCATCTACTTAGCTTCTCTTGCGAAATCCGTCATGTTTCTCAGAACTGCTCTCTTCCGGTGTCCACTGACACTGTTTTAACTCTAGTTCTCAGCAGCTCAAGGTCACCTTCCTCACTCTCGCCTCCACACACCTATCTGCACATAGCAGCTTGAGCACCATGCTATGGAAACACAATATAAACTCCGCATGTTACTGTCCTGCGTGTAACATCCCAGTGGTTTCTCCTAAGTGTTGATGCTGTTCACCCAAAGAACGCCTGGACAGTGGCTGCGGAAGGCAAAGAGTTGGGGGATGGGAGAGGGAAGAAAGGGGGAATGGAGCAGGACCAGTGTGATGCGTATACACACACACATGTACACATACAGGCATAGCTTATTGTCTAACTGCAGTGACGGAGGCAGCCAGCACAGGAACCTGGGGACACCGGAAGTGTTAGTTGAGATTTATTACAGGGTCTGGGCTTGGCCTAGGGAATCTCGGGAAGGGTGCAGTGAAGCGAGCTCTTGCTCTGGCCTAGGGGCTGCCAGAAGTGAGGGCGTCTTCACTTGGGTCCGTGTGGAGTTTCACCTAGGAGGAACCACTCCCTCACCCGGGTAGCCCAGTGCCCACCCAGTACTAGTCCACACTGACGGCTGTCTACCTGTTGTGCACCTGTTGCCTGTGCTCAGGAGTTAGACTAAACGCCTCTCCGCACACAGCCCTCCGCTCAGACCTGGCTCGAGGCTAGCTGCCCCGCCAGTCAAAGCAACGTGGGCGATCGCAAAGAGGTACAACCCCACGACTGCCGAGACCGTGACAAAGTGCAACAAGACGGCCCGCTGCACCTGCACACGGGGAACGAGGTCGCAGCGCGGCACCACCCCAACACGCCCAGTCACAGAATCCCCCCCCCCCCCACCTTTATTACTTCTGTATCTTTGAGGAACACATGCCAACGTTTTGGCTTTGTTCTCTTCTCGCGCACGAGCGCTCGTGGGCGGCGACCTGGGCCCGGGACTCCGAGCCACTCTCCTTAAGCGCGACAAACGACCGACGTCCCTGCCTTTCCTCTTGGTTGCTTGGTTGGCTTCCCTACAGCCTGCCCGGCTCGCGGCTCCTCCGCCGCCTCAGCGAAGCACGCAGGGCCTCTGCCAGGCCCATCCCAGCTGGATGCAGGCGCACGAGGCTGGGCTTGGCGCCTGTCTAAGGTCTGGCAGCTTCGCGAATTCCCAGCTGGGTCACTGGGCACAAGAGCAGGCTGCAGCCCTGCTTGTGAAGCAATGCGCGCCCGTGGTGCCTCCAGCAGCCAGGGCTGCCTGGGCGCCAGAACGGACGCTGCATTTCAATTGCATTCGCCCTCCAGCCGCGCGGGGCTTGTGACTCGGCGCCCCTGCCTGCCTTCCCGCAACAGCCAAATCTACAGCCAGACCCGCTCCCGCGGGCTGCTCCCAAGTCAGTACCCACGTAGGTCCTGTAAAACTTCCACCCTGTTCCCTGACGGCAACACGGCCTCCCACGCCGTGGGCCCTTCCTCTCCGGAGTCAGGTCTGGCGTCCTAGCACTCCTAAAGGGGGAGACAAGAGGGTTTCAGGTTTGAGCCAGCCTGGAAAATTTGGGGACTTAGCAAGGCCTGTCTCAAACCAAAGTAAGCAGGCCTGAGCTCGATCCTCAATTGCACAAAGAAAAAAGAAACAGACAGCCCACCCAAGGTCTTAACAGTAGGTGAGCCGCACCTGGTCTCTGGCCACAGGGCCCTGGCTTCGGCCTGTGCGGCTCCTCCGCTGCCCGGCTGCAGCCTACCCTGCACTGGCCGTCTTCCATTTCCTTGAAGACCCGGGGCTCCCCGCTGCTGGGGATCCGCGCTGGACGGCCCGCTCTCGGCTCCTCCTCCTCCTTCCTGGCAACCTGAGGGTTACAGAAGAGCAACGCAGCAGCGCTTCGCTGAGAGCAGCGAGGAACCGTGACGCGAGGACCGAGCCAGGGGGCCGGGCTGCGACTCAGGCCCTCGTCACGTCCGGCCAGCCAGAACGTGGAGAGGCTAGACTCTCGCAGGCAGAGCGCCGGTCCGTTTCTGCTGCACGGCCCCCCAGCACCCAGGACAGGGCTGAGGAGTCAGCGTGTGGCCCGGGTGTGGACGGGAGGCCAGGTGCCTGCCCCCCTGGGCGCCCCACTCTCCGCCTTCACTCTCAGTCACACGCCAGCGCTGTTTATTGCCTACAGCATTCTTCTCGGTCCACAAATGACCCACTGGCGCTCCCTGGCTTTCCCCCGGAACGCCAGTCCAAGGGCCCAGAGGCCTTGCCGTGCTGACCTCTAGCACGGCCCCACCAACAGCTCCCACGGGCCGCGAACGCGTCCTCCCGCGAGCAGTCCTGACAGCGTCTCCTCCGGAGGTCCCTGTGCTTCTGCCCACGTCTGGTTCCGACGCAGACACAGCTGCATCCTTGTCTCCAACCAAGGGTTGACGCTGGCACAGTCCGGCGTCAAACCGGGCCGCAGATGGTCCTCCCGGCTCCGCCTCCCGCTCTCAGAGCCGCGCCTCTGCCATGGTCTACATGGCTCCAGACGCGCCCCAGGCCTCCCAGCGGCCGAGTGCCGGGCGGTGCCAACGGCGGGCTCCTGGCGGGCCTTCTCTCGGTCCCCTCCGGCGAGACCCCCGCTCCGGGGTACCCAAGCGCCCACGGCCTGCCTCCCGAGGCGCCCCGCGTGGGTGCTCAGCGGCTGTGCCGAGCCCCCGGTTACGGCCCAGCGCTCCTGCTGCAAGAAAGCGTAACCAAGCCCCGCGAAACCAGGACTCGGCCGAGGTCAGAGGACACAGTAATCACACTAGCACCGTCCGGTCTCTAAAACGGCGGCCAGGCTCGCGGGCGGGCGTCTCTGACGTACTTGCGGCTGGCAAGCCCGCGAGGGGGACAGGCCGCAGCAATCCTGGCCCTCGACCAAGTCACCCGGAGGTCACAGACCACACGGAGACACTGCAGACTGCCCGTGGGCACAACCTCTCCGTCCGGCAGGGTCCAGCAGGCAGGCGTGCCGCATGGCGGAGCAAGCTCAGGGTAACCGCGGCAGGCCCAGTCCAGAGCGGAGACCGTGGGGCGGGCCGGGCTCCCTCCCGAGGTGAACTCCCTCGGGCCCAGCCAAGGAGGGGCTTCTCCCCTGCGGATTTCCCACAGTACCGCGCACCCGACTCGTCACCCTTGCTCGTTGGTCGGTCGTAGGCCTGCGGTCTTTCCCAAGCGAGCGTAAAGCGTTTCAAGCGCAAATAATGATTTCTTTTGTAAAACGACGACTCTTCGCATCTACCTCCCAGGGTTCTTGCGGGCCTTGAAGGAGATGGCGCAAGGAAGGCAACTGCAAGCCGGACACATGATCAGCACCACGCGGCAGCTTGTTATCTGTCTTCTTGGGACTGCTCAAAGGAGGTATGGTCATCTACTCTTGTTGGATCTGGTTGGAGCCAAGCAGGCAACTCAGATCGAGCCTTAAAGCCTGAACAGGCCGACAATACTGACCTTTATCTTTTTTCCTCTGGTTACTTCTGAAATCATGTCACCCACAATCTCCTGCTGCTCCAGCTTCGGGGAATTAGGAGCCGAGCACTGGTCACTTAAGAGGACCGAGTACTACCACTTCCACCTAGTGGCACAAGATCAAGCTTGATCTAATCTGGACATCTGCCTTGGAGCGCCACAGGGGCTGGAGGAACAGCAGTGTGGTTAAAGCACTTGCCTAGCAAGCACAAGGCCCTGGGTTTGATTCCCTACCACCATATAAACTGGGCATGGTGATGCACACCTGTAATCCCAGCACTCAGGAGGCTGAGGCAGGAGGACTGCTGTGAGTTCAAGGCCAGCCTGGGCTACACAGTGACTTCAGGACCAGCCTGGACTACAGAGTGAGACCCTGTCTCAAAGGGGGGGGAAAAAAGCGTCACAGATGTCTTTTTCAAATGATACATCCTGCAAGGAACAATATTTTATTCTTGTCTCAGAATATGTCCAACTTCTATTCTCAGGATGTATAGTAGAATTTGGGGTTGGTGGACAAAAAGTCTGGCTCACGAGCGCCAAAGAACGTGGAGCTAGGGTGTCCCAGTGCTTCCAAAGGATTACGAGAAATGAGAGGACCAGACCTTCCAGACGCAAGCTGTCAAGGAGCACAGGCAGCGACACAGGAAGCCTCCCAGGGAGGCCAGCCCAAGACACCGAGGCACAGTGGACTCTGACCGAAGCTCCTCCACTTTCAAGCTGGAACACACCAGCAGGTGACCAAACCTCGCCGACTCCTTCCGGCTGTGTGTTTAATGAAGGGGTTGGACTAAGTGAAGGCTGAGCTTCCTCCTGGGTTGAGAGGAAGATCAGGTATACGGTGCTGCGATCCCACGTCTATATGCACGCTTTGCTCTACCGTGGCTTGCGTTTTTCCTTGGCTCCCCCAGGACTTGTGTGACTCTGCAGAGGGTGAAATCCATCTTCTGGGTCCAGGGGGCAGCCTGGGTCAGCCTTCCACAGCCAGAGGCGAGGAGGGTGAATATGGGCTGTGATCAGATAAATTCTAAAGTAAACGCTCTGAGACATTTACAGAGCTTGTTCCTCAAACCAAAGTCTAACAAGAAGCCAACCTGCCTGAGACGTTAAACACACCTGATGATTTTTGCATGCCATTCCCAAGAACTCTCAGATACTTAAATCACGGAACCACGTGTGACGTTAGTTATCATTTCCTAAGTGATGAAGCTCAGAACAAAGTGACTTGTCCCAATTTGAAAACGCGCGTGGCTGTTACAGCAGCAGCAGTGATAAAGCCTGCACCGGCCTTACCTAAGGAGAGGGAGTGAGACAGGGAGCGAGTTTTAGACTAGGATGATCTCAACTCCCAGGTATCCCATGACACGGAGTACTGAAACCAAATTAAACTTCTACCCATCTTATGTTAGGCCAGTGAACCTGGGCAAATCCACACTCCTTGTCATTTCCCTCATCTATCAAAGGGAGCATCTCAAAGGAAAAATGACAGAACAGGCCAAAGTTGCCTGATGTAGTAAGCAAACGCATGGCCACAACCACCTGTCCATACGGAAATACAGACCCTCTCAGCAGATTTTCGGATTTTCCTTATGAAATCTACCACTGTTTCTACCTCCACAACAGAGAGAGACGTGAGCATGTCAGGGGTCTTCTCTTTGAGCCAAAGGCTACACTGAAGGTCGAACTGTTGACGCAAAGATATGTGCTCGTTTGTAAGCTAGCCAGTGGGCTGTATATCCTCAGGGTGAAGCCTTGGCCTGTGGTATGTAGGCAGGCAACACTGGGCTGACTGGCCCTGGGAGTTACGCCCAGTGCCCTGGCATTGTGGAGATTTACCCAGCACGCTTGGCTGAATCTGGCTCTGGTTGTGAAGATTACATTTTATCAAATGTTAAAACCACTTGAAATTCCCCTTGTTAATCCAAAGAAACAGAAATATAAGCAGCCCACAGTCTTGCTGAGAAGATAATTTTATTGTTAGCCATCCTCGCATCTTTTATTTAGTATGTCAAAAATAGATAGATCCAAGAAGCTCATTCCACGTAGACTCACGAGCACACCGATTTTTATCTTGCATCCCACACAAAATTCATCAAAAGCCCCAATCTCCCTTTCCCTCTGTATGTATCTGCAGCGTGCAGAGCTCCATGAGGCATCTGTGCTGAGATCCAGCTCTGAGCCACTTCTCACTCTCCGAGTGCACCAGTATTCAAAGGGCTTATTCTTGAATACACTTGAGGAGAGAAGTATATGAGGCAGAAGGCCAAGTCATTCTTGTTAAAGAATGCCTGGGCCCCAACACTACACTGGCGCATCTTACACACACAGTAAGTCAACTTAAGTCCGAGCCCTACCTGCTGCCTACTTCCTCTTCCCTAGTCCTTTCTCCGCGCTAGCCGAGGTCTCTCTGCTTCCTACATCTCCATTTTATGCCTGCAGAGGAACATGAAACTAAATAGCCTAAGAAAGTGCTGGGCATTCAGACATGACATCCAAATGCCCTTTCAGACAGGTCTTCCTCAACTACTTACTCACCCCTTCCCTGTTTGACCAGTGTTCACAACGAGACATCTTTGGGCTTTCCTCCTCAGTGGACTGAAACAACAGCAAGCCAGGGTGCTGTCTTTTCGCTTGTATGAAGACTCCCCCATGGGAACACAGGAGTTAATTCTCCTCCCGAATCCACCCATATTAACCAGAACTGTGTCCTGCCTTATTGCTTTGTCATGCTACTGCTTCAGCACTGTACAAATGGAACCACTGCGAAGCAGGCCTATAAAAACAAGCTCCCCTCTATTCTGCCCATCAGAAAGACGAACGGTAAGAAAGCGTTCCGCCCCGCAACTGTGCTTTGCATCCACCTGTACCTTGCTGTTAATCAATCATCACGTGAGTTCCAAGTCTGCCTTTGGGTCTCGGTAAATGATTCACCAAGCATTTCTCCCACTCCCTGCACCCATTCCCTTTCCCCACTAAATACGAGTAGAGGCCTCTGCTGGGGGCTGGATGGCCAATTCACTTCCTCCTCAAGATGAAGCTACCCAGTTCCTGCGGGAATCTCTGAGTTAAACACTGAGTAATAACACGTCTTCAAAGCCTAAAAAACACATACTTCCAGAATGTTATTTTTATCCCTATTATACGGCACATACCTAGAGCACTGGCTCACTGCTGGTCCCTTATTCAATCCAATCTGGCCATGCCGGGTAACCGAGGTGCAGAGCGTACACATTTAGACCCTGTCTGGGTCTGGTTTGCTTATCTGGCAAAGTTCTGACTTGCTCTGTTTCCACGACTCCTGAAGCACAATGCACACTTCCTGGAGCTGGTGTATAGCTGAGCACACAGGTGGGGATGCCCTTCGTGAAGACTGGCCGACCACTGCACACATCCCCGTCCCCTCCCATGCAATGGGGGACACCCGTACCTTTTCAGGGCCCTTGGCCTTTTATCAGTAACCACTGAGCCAAATTCAAGCCAGACTCCACTGGTCTGATGCTTCTGCAGAGGTCTGTCCCTCCGCATCTGCTAAACAAGAAAAGTCCTGGAGAAGGATCACTCTTTCCAATGAAGACTGTTCTTCTGTGGGAAACTATATATCCACACCAAAGTTACAAATGGAATAAAACTAAATAATCCTCTGCCAGTAGCTGGGCGCAAATACGGGTCACTGCCTAATTTGCTTCTTAGAGACCAACTCCTCCCTAACCGCCCTTCCTCGATTCGTCCCTATTTTGCATGCAGGCCCCTTCCATCAGACACAACTCTTCTCTCCTCCAGGACTCTGTGGCCGGAGGTCCTCATGGATCTCCATTAGCCCCTTCACAGTCAAGCCCAGGCCTTCTAATTAGAATCTCTCTCTCTCTCTTTCCACACACACACAAACTCAAATACATACTAGGAGCATGGACCCTCCTCGACTGTCACAATGCCTGGACATGAGCCCCTATGGTAAGGAATACAAGCAAAGTCACCCGCACCCATGTGATGTGACCTATGAGAGCTAACCCTTTCTGATTCACTGACAACAAAGATGCCTTGACTAATTAAACTTCCTTGGGACTTTAATCCCCGACCTTGAGCTGTTATGACAGAAAAATGCCAGTGAATAATGTCTGACGACAAGGCTTCCCACAGACTTTGCTGCTGAGATGTCCTCTGCTATGGCTATCACGCTCAAGTCCTTTGCCCTGCGGTTCGCACACGCTTCACCGTGGACTGCTTTTGAAGCCCTGGCATTCCTGGGGGTCAGAGCTGTCCTCATCCTCTTCTCATGACGTCCAGAGAGTGCGTGGCGACGGGTAGCATCCTACCCATTGTCTACGGATGCTTGAGTCACCGTGCCTATGGCTAGGTGGACAACGCCAGCAGTAACAGTGAGGTACCTGTTGTGAGCGTTGCCCAACCCAGCATTCGGGACCACCAGCTAACACTCCGTAAGGAAGCGCAGTCCTGGCATCGCCACCTGCTGGGCCTCACCTTTCCCTCAAATGGAGTCTGAAGTGCTTGAGCTGTTCTTTCCCTCAACAGTGTGGATGACAAACACTGCCTTTTACAATAAAAACGTGCTACGGACCTAGGAAGATGTAGAATGGGGACTAGTTTCCAGTGCTGAGGGCAGAGGACAAGGACGCATCTTCCAAACCTTGGTGACAAAGAGGTACAGTGCTGGAAGTTTGTAACCGGACCTCTCCAGTGAAGAACACAGAGCCTCACAAAGAGGAGGATCTGGGTTTAAACTCAATGTGCCACCTGGAGCTGTCTGACATTACCTCCCCCCCCCTCCCCCTCCCTGAACCTGCCTTCATCTGATGAAGGGAGGAGGGCCACTTCCCTCCCAAGGCTGCTGGACAAGATAGACATCACATACATGAAGTCATAGGACACGGCCTCAGGGGGGCAGACCCTCCTCAAGAGTTGGCTGTCGTTACCTACAAGTTTGAAGAGCTCGAATCCAAGTTTTAATTTATTGCTTTAGTCTTCTCAGAAGTTATCCGGAACCAGTCAGAAGTTACCTTTTCAGCCTATGAAGCTATTACTGTGAAGACTGCCTCGTGAGGGGAGATCGCTGAGAGAGAAGCAAGTTGTCCCGGAGCCCATTCCTTCCCATGCCAACACTCACACTCACTTCAGACCAAACCCAGGTGCCCTGCGTACAGTGTTCAGCACTACTTTTTGAAAACGTCTATGGTCTCATTGGGCTTCCAAAATGGAACACGTGACAGTCAGGCCCTAAAGAGCCACATATATTCTGCTGGAACAGGAAGACTAGGAAGAGGAAGACAGGACTCTGCTACATTGTCTGATCCTTTGCAACATAATGGCTCTCCTGTGCTACGGTGCCTGCCTGGAGATGGGAGATGACACGAAGGTCACGGATGGACCTCACAGTCCACTGTGAAAGCTCCTGCAGGACTTTTAAGCCCCACAGCTTCTTCTCAAAGAGACTGCCAGCTCCAAGGGCAGCAGGCATCGCCGCAGCCTCACTGGGGGGGATCTTGTGTTCCAAGAGCACCATCAACTCCTCCAGCTGGTAGGCAAAGGCAGAAACTTGGAGCAGGAGGGTACGAATCGCTTGGTGGAAGTCACTTTCGGCTGGGGTAAAATGCACCTGCTGGTCTTCCAAAAGCCTGGCCAACATTGCATGGAAGGTGCGGTACGCATGCAGGTTCTCCTGGAGCCGCTCTGCCTCAGTCAGCTCACCCCACCGGTCAGTGCTTGCCATTGGCACACCATCCACAGAGTCCAGGCTGACGTTCTGGTTCAGACCCTGGTGCCTCACCTGGCCAAGGATACAGGACAAGATGACACCACACACAATCAACCAAGTGTCCTTACCTAAGTCACATAGAAAAATATCATTCACATCTTCGGTCAAGGATTCGTGTTGTAAAGAAAATTAAGTGTCTACAATGTTCACTCAGGATTCACGACTGCAGTTCATCCAGTCCAATTACTCCCGAAAGCTGAGTATCTGTATTTTTGTTTTTTTTTCCTGGCAAATGTCGTTAAGTTAAAAACCACTTAGAAGAGGGGTTTTCTTTGTACTTCACACCATTTCATGGTAACTGGAATATTTTAATAACACTGGAGTTTAAATACTTTAAACACATAGGAATTCTGACAGTGGCCACACCCAGGAAACCCCAGGGTTGATACTGTAGTTTTTCTAACCCTCCATCTCCCCTGTCCACTCTTAATGGTAAAGTCAATTCTTTATAAAATAGAGGGAATTTAAAATAGAAAAGGGCAATCAGAGTCTGAAAAATCACAACTCCTCAGAGATAAATCAATTCCCCAGGGAACCTAAATTTATAATTTTCTAAAGGGCTCTGGAGCATTTCTACAACAGGGCTTAGATGTGGACTGAACTGGGGGTTTCTCATCAGAATCTAACCTGGAATTCCACGGTCAGTTCCTCAAGAATCTGACATCCCCAGTTAACTACTCTCCACTGACTCTTCCAGGGAGTCCTTCCGATGGCTTAGGTAATCTAGACACAGGGACACACCTGATGTACGTTATTAAAAAGTGAGTGGCTTATACTGCATAGAAGTTAGCTGGATTTACAAATTTCTCCCAAGTTCATACTGCCCTACCTCTCAGTCCTACAAATCTTCCATTTACACAGCCCAAAAATTCAGACTCACAAATGAGGAAGCAGAGTCCACGGTTAATTTATGCTGGAAGAATTTAGAACACAGACTGTCCAACCATGAATAGTTGCAGGACATACGGCCAATCCTTATCTGGTCCCCTGTGTGAGGTTTCTCATTTCAAGCGGTCATGTCTCCTGAAGACTGGAGGAAGACCGCAGTAAGGACAAGTTTCCCTAAGGGAAAGAGCTATGTGAAGTAACAGGTGTCCAAGACAGAGACGGCTCACGAGGGCTTTGAAGTGGCTACGGTGACGGAAAAAAATGGCAGCTGGGTCCGAAGAACAGAACACAGACGACAAAAAGGCAACTTACGTAAGATGCCACGAGAGCAGTCAGGTCTGAACGAATCTTCCTCGCTAGCCAGATGGAGCGGCTACAGAGGTCCCGGCGACGAGGGGTCAGAGGGGTCACTGGCAAGTTGTCTGCTGAAGCCATCCTCTAACTCAACTGTCTAACAAACCAGAGAGCTGGGCTTGCTTCTGTCTGTACTAGTCCAAGCAAGCAATGTGCCTCCCACAGTCTAAATCCACTGGGCCCTCTCTAATGGGATAATGCACCCCCACCCCACCCCCTGCCTGCCCGCTTCAGAGGTGGCAGCGAATTCCTGGCTGTGGATTTTTGTGCCTGGGGAATCAAAGGGCTCCTTTTATCAGTTTTCTCCCCCTGCAGCTAGTCTCCATCTCTTTCCTCCACTTGGTACTTGGCACACTTGTTTTTATACCACTGTTTTGAATTTGTACTTAGCACAAAGCAGGTCACTATCACACTAACCCTCACGGCAACCCTGCCTAATGTAGTTCACCCTCAGTTCAGTTTATTACCACCCTCTCGGGCTGCCTTGTTTCTGCTTCTGCTCTGGCTTCGTAATCGTTGAGTAGCATCACCATAGACAAAGCTATCACATACTAGAATCCACCGTGGGTGAGGTGCTTATGTGAAGGCTTTAAAGTATTGGATCTTTACAGTAATTCTGAAGTATTAACTTTCCACTTTATAGAAGAAATATAAGCTTAAATGTAACGTGCAAAGAATCCAATAAAATCGGTTTAAACCTGTATGTTGCTGGTCTTTGGCTCTTCAGTTCTTTCTCCCACTGACTTTCTGATTTCTTAGGCTAGTCCCTATTTTGCACAAGAAAGACGAGTTTATGTGATCAGACATTTAAAAACGCAGACTTTCTCACTTTCATCCTTTTGATTGGTATTTATTCTAAAGTTAAATTTGCACTGGCTTAAAAACCAACTAAAGCAGCATTTCTGATCTCACTCCTGGTACCTTCTTGGTAGCTATAGGTTGTGGAAGGTACTGTTGAGGCCTGTTCTCTTTCAAACACCCAACCTATTTGGGAATCGGACAGCCTCACTCAAATGACCACATGCTTTCTTCTTCTACGTCCCAGCCACTGCATATACAATTTAACAAAGTAAAAAAAAAAAAAAGAAAAAAAGAAAAAAAAAAGAAAAGAAAAAAAAAGAGAGATGGGTATTCAAAATGAGGAAAGAAAGAGTTCATTGTACCCCATTCAAACAGTGATGCTAACTGGGTAAAGCTTGTAAATCTCATCCCTAAATGGATTGCTTAGGTTTCACAATTAGTAGTAACACAGGTGAACAATCATTGAAGGATGTACAGGAGAGCAAGATTTAAGGTCTGGGTGACTATTACTATACAACTTTTAAGAAGGCAGAATATTATGGTTTTTTCTTTTTAATGCTAATATTCACTATGGACATGGACACGAGTTTTGTGAACTGATGTGCTATTAAGGTTTCTCATTATCAGAGTGAAATTAACCTCATAGCACTCTTAAAAATCCCTCTAATAGATCAACATGGCTGTTTTCCTAATAAAAGGCTCCTAAATACCAACCAGGTTTCCAAGTTTGATCAATGAATCTCCTGAAATGAATGAGTCAAGTTTACCTGACTTTCAACAAGAGCAAACAAGATGCCACACACAGAATCTGTCGTGCAGGACCTTGCTTTCTCCGTCAGCAGCACCAGTCTCTCCCTAGCATAACCGTAACTGTACAACCAAGACAGGTTGCTTCCATGAGGACAACCGTGACTCCATGCCTTCTGCTTCTGTCCATGTTTATTCTGGGTATGCCTTATCTATATTAAGAGAAAACAAGGTTTTTAAAAGCAAAGTATCCCTTTTATTATAATTTTCTTTTTTTACATAACCTTTTCGACCTAGATGCAGGTAGCTACCCATTTCTCCCAAAGGAGAAGGGTCCTGCACGGTACAACAGGCAAAAAAAGGCTTTCAGGAAATAAAATATTTTAAATGGATCCATTACAGGTTTTCAGTTTTCTTGAGTACACTGGAAAGTGGGAAAGACAGAAGGAAAAAATGGTACTTCAAACAATGAGACTAAACCTTATTTAGGTTGGTAGCATATATATTTCTTTCCTCCAGACAGGAAAAAGGAGGTTCAAGTGCTCTGTGGATGCTTTCCTATACCATAAAAATCTTCTTTACTCCCAGAGCTCCCAGCCGGCATGTGTCTAAAGTCTCTGTATTAAGAAATTTAATTATGCAAAATAACCCTGGCCAATCACAAACAAGGGGCAAGGACAGCTCCCAGGAATAATGAATACTTGTCTCTCAACTATATTACTGGAGTTTAGAACTACTAAATCAGGATGAAGAATGGAAGAATTATTTAAAGGTAACAGAATTTGACTGGGAATATTAAATAGACTTTCTAGATTCATTCTGAGCTCCTTGGAAGAACAACAGGATAAGAGCTCGAGAAGCAGGTAGGCAAAGGGGCTCAGATCCTCTACTTCAAATCTTTACTATGCTAGCAATCCTTTTTCAAAAGGAAAAATATCAAGTCCACTGAAAATACATTAGAATTTATTGCAAACTGCTGTAATAATTCATGGTTGGCAAATGGTAGCTTCTAACCTTTAAAGCTAACCAGCTGCTTTTTAGTTGAAAGGGAGTATGGTGAAGAAATTCTCCATTCCAGAAATACGTATTTTTTAATGCAGTTTGCTTTAAAAATTTCTGATGACTAATCACAGCCAAGTGAAAAACTGATAGGGACAAAGTCAGCATAACCGAGATAAAGGTTAAGTGTAGGATGGTTTTGCTAGCTAGTGAAATAGTATAAAATACAACTCTGTTGTAGACTCATCTGGTCAATCTTAAGATACTTTATAACCTACTCACCGTGTCAACTGCAAATCTTTACTGTGGAAAGAAAGGTGTATTATATTATAGTAACATCCTTCGTCTATTTTCTACCCCTGCACTGGCGATGGTGAACCCACAACTCTGAGAAGAAACAATAGTGTATTCAATGACGTCTGGTCACTGTGGGTGTCTCCCCCCATTCCTGGCCTTTCAAACCACTCCTGTGAGTGGGCATACAGCAAGCCTCTTTCAGAGATGACATTCTGTTGGCCCTCTTTTTGGTAAAAAAAATAAATCAAGAAGAGATTGATAAACTCTGTGGCTTTAGTGTTTCTGAAAAGCAAGCTGCTTTTCTGGCGTGTTCTCCTGCGAACCTCGTGCCTTCCAACAGCCCCTGTGCAATTCTGCCAACAAACGTCAAATGGTCAAGTCTTCGGCTCCAGCTTGAGGTTACAGGGTAGTGGCTGCTAGAAGTTCTCCGAAAATGAGCCAAGTAGGTTTCCAGTCTTCTCAGAGTTACAAACTTGCAGAGAGCACCGTCTGTTTCTCCGATGGAGTTACAAAAGCAATCCATACCCCATGAAAACCCCTATTCTCAAGGAAGTGACAATTCCCAGAATTTCAAGGGAAAGTCAGGCTATTACATAGCATACTGTCTATGGAGGCTTCTTCTGAAGGTTACTAAAGGGAAACAAAGCAGTTTTGACTTAAAACTTTAGGACTCAAGACTTTTTTCTAACAGGGAGTCACAATAAACAAATGACAAAGCAAAAACAAAACAAAAAAACAAAAAACAAAACCAAGGGGCTGGAAGGAAGATACACGTTAAGGAAATGGTGAGGGTTAACAAAAACAAATTCACAGAGAAAATCATTTATCTGCCATTTAGACCCTGAACAACTTTCCTCATTCGCTCAAAATTTCCAAACCCTTGTGCTCTTATAACCTCCAAGAGCACACTTGCCACCACAGACCTACCACCATCCCCTATGAAGGCTTCCAAAACCACTAGGCTACTGTAGTGACTGATTGCCAAGGAACAGCTTCCCTTCAAGGCCAATGTAGAGCTGCGATTTTAAAGGCTGGCTGTGCTTCCTCAACCCTACGCCTTGCATTCAAAGTACCTCTCGTGGAAAGGATCCCACGTCAGAACAACCTAACCTTTCCCAGCCCCACAAAATATAGCAATGAAGACCCCACCCCCCCAAAAAAATCAGGCTTTCCATTAATAAATAAGGAAATTCAGGTTCCACAACACAAAAATACACATGTTCAAAGTGCAAATTTCTGCCATTAGCCTGGGACTTTTCTGTCTCACTGATGTAGAGCCTGTCTTCCGGTCAGACTGCAGAGGGTAGTCCGTCCCTCGCAGGAGCCGCTTCCAACCAAGTGAGCACCATGGAGGTGTGGGAGGGGGCTGAGGTGCTGGGGTCAAAGCAGAGAGGTGGTCCACATACGTCCATCCTTTCCAAAACCCAGTAGGGAACGGAGAAGGGTGAGAGATGTGTGCTGTTTTAACAGCACACCCTGCGAAGGGGCCCTAAGGTGCCAAGCCAAGCTGTCAGCCTCCAGAGATTAGAATCATATAATATTTGAGGATACATGTGCTGCAGCAGGTAGAAGCCAGAACCACAGGCAGCAGTAGAGGAGAAAGGGTTTAGAAGACAGTGCCATACTGTTGTTAAGACCGAAAAGCTGATCCGGGGCGCACCAGAATCACACGCTGGGCACGGGACCCACTGACAAGCAGGACGCGTGCCGCTGGCAGGAGCAGAGCGTGAGGACAGCTCTCACCTGGGAGCTGCTGTTTGTTTTTTTGATTTTTCCTTTTCTTGTCTACCTTTCTGATAAAGGCAAATTCAATTTTATAGGAGAAAAGGAGTTCAGGAAATGGGATGTGTGTGTGTGCTGTGATCCACATGAGAAGAGCAGGCCCCTCAGTTATTTAACTAGATTTTAAATGCTTTAAATTTTTTTGTCTCTTTTGTTTGTTTGTTTTAAATACAAAGTCCGAACTGTCCCAGTGCCCAGAGTTTTGCTCTCCACTAAGGTCCAGCAGAGTCGGAATCTTCAATGAGAACCTCCGTGGTAGCACCGAGTAGATCCGAGTTCATGACTAGCCCCTCGGGGGCCCCGCTGCCACTGCTGCCCACAAAGATCTTGCCATCGGCCATCAGGCTCACCCGCTCAGCCCCGCCACAGTAGGACTTTGACACCCCTTCAGCTTCTAGCAGCAGGCACTCCCCCGAGGTGGAGTTTCCCAGGGGCTCAGAAAGAAGAGGAAGGCCCTGACCATCTGCAGGCTGCGTCAGGGACTCTGGGTTAGGGCCCAAGATATCTGTGCTGGTGATGAGGGCGCCCGCATTGGCAGCCAGAGCTTCTGCAATCAGCACCTCGGGGTGGCTCTTTGCCTTATGTGCCACTACACTGTCCTTCTTCTCAAATTTTTTGCCACAGATATTGCAAGAAAACTGGTAGAAGGAGTCTGCATCATGCTTCTTCATGTGCCAATTAAGAGATGCCTTTTGTCGACAAGTAAATCCACAGATCTCACATCTAAGGAGAGGGGAGGAAAGAGGCTGTGAGACAGAAGCCAGGGGTGCCCCGGCTGGAGGGTCAGGGGGGCATCTCGGGTTCCCGTGTGTGTGCAGGCACCAGTAGCACAATTCTCAGGAGACCTGGAACCTACTAGATGGACACCTAAACTGACTTTTTTCTTCCGTTTACTTGAAAAATAAAATAAAGGAAAAGATCATTAAGTAGCTTCTCTAATCAATATACACTCTTTCACTTGGTAAAAGCCAACAGTGGAAGTGAAGTACTCATGAGGGGCAAAGCCTTCCCTGAGGCGCCATACTCCCCAGCTGTCCACTGCCCATCCACACTCACTGCAGTGGCTTCTCCCCGGTGTGAATCATCCGGTGCACCGCCAGGTTGTGGGAACTCTTGAAGGCTCGAGCACAATACTCACAGATATAATCCCTTTGATCTTAAGAGAAAGACAACGGGGTTAACATTCCATTCAGACCATCCTCCAGGTACTTTCCCTAGCACACAAGAGCAGGTGAACAGGCAGGTCAACTGCACTTTCAGTAAACAAACTAAAACACAATCCTTGCTTTGCTGTTGTTGTAGCTGTTGTTGTGCATACATCTGGTAGTATGAAGACTTATTAGAAAACAAAATATCACAACCAGAATCCTAACCTCAGCTTTACCACACTAACAGACTTTGGGTAAGTAAACACGTGAGAAAGTTAACTACATTTTCCATCAGTTTTACTCCTTAAGACAATTCTCACAGACCGTGAAAGATGAATGTTGAATGCTTACATTAATAAAACAAAAAGCCTGAAGAAGACTTTGGCACTCCCAGCTGGGCATGGAGGTACATTCCTATAATCCCAGCACTCTGGAAGGCACATGCAGGAAACTTATCAAGATGCTGTCTCAAAATAAAAAATGGCTGAAAATGTAGCTCAGTGGGTTAAATCCCTAGGACCCCAAAAAATAAAGGTGAAGAACAAAAAATATTTCCCAGGAACTCAACCATATCTAAAATAATAATCACACTTATTTCACGTTTAGAAATATTACCAAGAAAAAGCAACTTCAACTTTTCACTCAAATATATGCTAATACCTGTATTTCATTACCATATTTTACCATATTTTCTTACCCTACATCTCTTCACCATTCAACTATTTCCCTCTGTTACCTCAAGACTATGTTCCTCAATTATATAGGCATTTTGATGAATTTGACAACACGGAGTGGAATATACAAGGTAAAAAACCTGCTCATTTTTATTTCCTTATTACTTAGGTAGAAAGCCAAAGGACAAAAAAGTACCAAATATTTATTCAAGTTAATACCTACTACATTTTCTACCGTTTACAATTACTAGTTATCTTCACAGTGAATACACAAACATAACTAAATGGTTAACAATATCCAATTTAATCTAATACACCTCCCCAAAATATTCAAAATCAAGCAACAGAGAGAAGTGTATTTTTCTCAAATCTGAATACATAGAGGGATGGCCTGGGTATCCTATTGAATACGTATGCTGATGCACCATGCCTGAAACTGTGTATTTACTATCAAGAAATCAGGGAACGACAACACTAGTTGGTTTGCGTGACACCTTACAGCAAATGCAGAAATGAAAAGTTCCAACACAGGGACAACTCTTGACACCAACCTTATCTTGTGCACTTAGCCTGTTCCTCAGTAAGTAGCACGGCAAATCTGATGAGCCGCTGAGGCAGACCACACTGAACCTACAAAGGTGGTCCACACACACTAATCTGCAGAAAACCATCAAGTACCACTAAGTACTGGTCAAATATATTTGAAACAGAATGAATTTATTAAGTTTCTCATATTACACTTTTGATACTTAGCTAAAATATTCTAAAGCAGCTGTCAGAAACTTTCATGGGATCAAAACAGGGAAAAGGAGAAAACCTGTGGCACCTGTGAAGCAGCAGAGTGAGAGAGTGAGAATGGCATGGCTTCAGGAAACCGCGTGTGAGGCCAAGGCCGCGCCCCACGGAGTGACTGAAGCCCAAGCCCAACAACCGGGTTCTGAAAAAGCTTGACACAGCACCAAGGCCTGTGCGATACACAGTACTTTTTACATTACATCCACATGAGGCAATGACTCAGTGACACAGGGGTCCTCAATTTCCAGCTAAGGGAAAGCGAGGAGACAAATTTAAGTAAGTCCTGTAAGTCTCACAGTGTAAGAAGCAAAGAATACATATTAGCATGATTCTGGGGACCAGACAGATTTCTGCAATTGCCATTTCCAGGATTACCTTCCAAGACTGAGCAGGAAACACTTAACAACAATCATGTCTGAGACATACCTAAATAACAGAATGCGACAGTGAGACTCTGACAATCTGGCTTCACAGGCCACACTGCGTTGTCAGTGATCACGAATACAGATTCTGCGTCTGTAATAAATACCACACTGAGCTTCCCTTTCTGAGTCAAGAGTTCCTCCGAGGGTCCGTGTGCACATCTGTCTGCCAGCCACGGGAGCCTGGCAGCTACTGAACGGTAAGCCATACACAACTAGCAAGCTGCTTCTGCATTTTAGGTTCTTTCCAATGGTCCCTACTTTTAGCCTGTAACCGCTACTACAGACAATTACTTGAAGAAGAATTAAAAAAGAATTAGCTAGGTGACCACAGGCAGGTTATGTAATGCTGCTGAAACTGTTTTCTAAGGTGTAAAATAATCTGGCTACACCAAAAAAACGTGGAGGTGCCGGGTGGAAGGATTAGGAAGAACACAGGTACAGTGCTCAATCCACAGCTTATATGGAATGCGTACACAATAAAAAGTCATTATGCTGGTCAGACATGTACTCAAGTCAAAGTATAAAAGTCCAAAGCCCGAGTCTCATCATCCCTTATATTTTACTTTCACAATTCTCTCCCACATTTGACTCATTTTAAGATGACTTATATTAGGAAAAAAAAATTCTGTCATTACCAAGTAAAGGTACACACCTGAAGTATGGCTCATTTGGTGACTTGATAAACTCATGTAAAAAGTACCTGTGTGATGTTTGGCGTGTCTCAGCAGCTGCTTCTGCAGCCGGAAGAGCCGTCCGCAGGAGGGGTGTGGGCATACGTACTTCTTCTTCAGCAAGTGTTGGTATTTAATATGGTGCTAAAGCAAGAAAGGAAACATGGAAAGTGTACAAATTAGCCACGGCTTCTCAAGTTGTTTTCTTTGCTAAGTCGAAGTTGTTGTGAAGGAAAAAAACAAATACTTTGTGTATGGAGGAGGAGGCATTCTGAGAATAAAGAGATACTACACTTTACAGTCTTGAGTGCATCAAATGACACACAGTGAAGAGTCGCTGCCACCGTAACAGAACCCCAATCCAAGGACTTACTCTCATGTTGCACTTGCTGTTAAAGATCAAATAGGCATTTCTTGAACAGGAATTCACTTTCACATTTCCTGTCGGATCTAAATGTAAGGTTAACTACTACTTATATTTTTCCTTAATTTTACTAATCAATTCACTTAAACATAAAAATCAAACTTAAAATAAAATCTGTTATTTTGTGCCTTGGTAGGTAGTTACAATCACCTTATGTCAGAAAATATTCACACCACTCTGAGGAGTACCAAAGTATTTCAAGATTCTTAAAAATTCCTGCATTTGGGCTCAGGGTCTTGGTCACCTTGTTTTTAACAGAAAGTGCTTTGGTCAGAATGTGACTGACTGCATCTCCGCAGTTCATGGGCTAGAAAGGCAATCCTCAGTTCAACAGCGCAGGGAGGCAGAGCCCTGGGGAGGTGTTTAGGCACTCTGCCCTCGGGAAAGGGTCAGAGCTGTTGCTGTGGGGAGGGGCTGTTATAAATAACATAAGCTCAGCAACCTCTTCCCTTCCACCTTCTACCACGGGATGATGCACTAAGAAAGCCCTCACCGGGTGCTAGCATGGCAATCAGATTCTCCCTTCAGAACTGTGAGCCAGTAAGTTTCTGTGCCTTACAACCTAACCAGTTTCAGTAGCACGAGGCCAGTAAGAAAAAAATGACTAATTTCCTGCTTAGTTTTTTTCTTAGATCCCACATCAATGACATGATCTACACATGCCCGGAGACTCTCAGGAGGCGCGTCGGAGGCCAAGCCGTGGGCTGCAGTGCGAGAGGTCGCTCTGTGCCAGTGTCACTGACCTGCAGATAGCGAGGGTGAGCAAGGACCGTCCCGCATCCTTCCATCTCACAACGGACATACTGGATGGGCGGCTTTTTCCTAGGCACAAAATACCCGAGGAACGTCAGCAACACAGAAGTAGAATTCTGCACTATAAGAAAAACTTGCTTTATTGCACAAAGAATTATCATCTCATTATTTGTACTCTGCATGTAATTTGTTACAAGCAAATAAAAATTCAAATGTTTGATGGAGTTTAGAAACAGAATGAATATAAAGTAAAAAGGAGTAACGAAGATCTTTAGAATATTCAACATCCGGTAATGAAACTAAATGTCCTCACAGACATCAATGAATTACTTTGTTACATTTTCCAATAAGTCACAACTACGAGACTATGAGGAGAACTAAGTGAGCTAGGTGCCAAGCACGAGAAATAAGGTACAAAGCCAGTGTAATCAACTCCTCACCTCCTTTTGGGTAAACGTGGACTTTTGTCATCTTTTCGCCTTCGTCCTCTCCTACAATTAAGGAAAGAAGAACTGACCAGAGATTCCAAACTAAAATTTATAGAGGTGACAAGACAACTGCAAAGGCACAGACTCCTGACAAGAGACCATGTGGCAGATGTGAAAGAACCCAGAGTATTTAAAAGCCAAAGAACTCTGCCAAGTCAAGTAAGATTTTACTCCGATTCAACGCCACTTTTATATCAGACTGCGCTGTGGATTAAATATGCATTCCAGAAATCCTGCCCTATGATTAAGATTTGAATTAAATTAAATGTTACTGAGCTGCCACAATGAAGTTTATCACCTCAAAGTAATCAACTTAAAAAGTAGATAAAATAATCTATTATTTTAAAACACGAAAAATAAAAATTCTATTTTGCATGTAACAAAACAAAAAAGCCTAAACATTTAACTAACTTAACTCTGCAGTAAAAAGTGTCTGGTAGAAAGTTTTTACCTAATCATGATAATTACATCATTCGCTTTATTTACTTGTATCAAAGATTCAGTTTTTTCATATTGTCTCTATTTCCTCTGTATCCCAAAAGCCACTCCCCGCTGCAAATCATTTTGCTCTGAAATCAAGTTAAAAAACTTCTCAAGCTTCTGAGAAGATCTCTCTACTAAAAATACTAGCTGTATGAATTCAGGTTTTTTTAGGTTAAAAATATTTATTTTCAAATGTGCACAATGGCATTCCCTTCTCACATTCATTTTTTTCCACTAGTGATTTCAAAATCTGTTAGATTCTCTTTTCTTTTCTTTCTTTTAGTATAAACGCCTACTAACTTCCGGGGAGGCTCCTCGTCTTCTCTAACTTCTCTCTCCTCTTCTTTTACCTCCACTTCTACTTCCACTTTAATTTCCTTCTTTTCCTTCTCTTCTTTCACCTTCCCTGATTTTCTTCGAGGCTTTGGAGTTTCCCTGAAAACACAAATGCAGTTCACCATCGACATTCCACAAGGAATTTTTCCACGGAGGACCACGGCAGCAGGTTAAAGTGGCTATCACTAATGTATTATAAAAATATAATCCTCAGCTTATCAATTGTCACTTACCACCAATTATCCTTCACATTCACAATACACGTTACATCTACAGGAAGAATCTTTTGTTGTTTTTGGTTCTAAGGATTGAGCCCAGGGCTCCTACACCGAGCCACATTCCCATCCCATTTTTGATTCTGGGTCTCACTAAGTTACCCAGGCCCAAACTTGTAATCCTCCTTCCTCAGCATCCCAGAGTGTTGGCATTATAACCCTGTGCTACCAGACTCACGTATAATTCATTTTTTAGGTTAAAGATGACTAAAAGTCAAATCTTAACCATAGTCGTAAAGAGTAGACAATACACAATTTCCACGTATCCACGCAGAAATCATGATACCTTAGTCAAGACAAAAATATTCACGTTTCTAATAATTTGGGTATTACCCGGTTAATGTGCTGTAAGTCTAAGACTGTACAAGACTTTCAAAACATGAACACGGTTCTTTCAAATTATTTCTCTAGCAAGCCGGGCGACAAGACACGCCAGCCCTTCCCTACTTATTTCACTTGTCACTGACAGGTCCAGAGGGAATCTTGAAACATGCCTTTCCAGGTGGGGTTTGTAGGTCTCGTCTCTGGGGTCATCTTTGAACGGTATTTCTTCTTCACTGATTAACATCTCTTCTTCCTCATCATCTTCATCACTACTAAAAGTAAGTAATAAAAATCTGATTGTAAGGATCATGTCTGACGGGGCTTCACGTGGTAATTTATTTAGACAATCAAATATCCACACTGCATTATATAAATTCTCATTTGTGTCATCTAGATACACCGCCATCTAGCTGCTTGATCCTAAATAAACAAAACCCAAACCATACACACCCTAAATATACTATTATGTTATTAAAGACAGGGTAATAAAATGGCACCAAGAATTAAGAAACAATTGGTATTATTATTATTATGCTTGACAATCTGCTACATCAAGAGACAAAAATCACAATTTAAAATCCTGGTTAAAAACCCCACATTGCATAATATTTTACAGAATGTACTCCAGGCATAAGGTTCTGAACAACACAACAAAAGATTACATGGTTTAAAATGCTCTGAGCAAGATCTACATGGAATCTAAATACTACATCAAAACTGAAGCTAATTTTTCCTATGGTTCAAAATCCTTCCAAGAAAAAAAGCAACTCCTGAATCACTGAATGTGACTGTGTTCTATGTACCCAAAGGCTTAAATATGAAATATGAAAACTTTACCTAATGCCACCCGGAGACCGACGTTCTTCTATGACTTCTAGAAAAATAAAATGAAAACAAAACTTTATGTATTGATAAGGTGATTAGGGAAGTAGGTAGGTTTTCTTTTCTCTTTATCTTTCCTTCTTTTCATTTACTCTTTCAAAGCAGCGCCTTAACCTTTAGTCCAGGCCAGACCTGGACTCCCTATGTAGTTTAAGCTGGCCTCAAACTAACTGTAATCTCCTGTCTTAGCCTCCTAAACGCTGGGGTTACAGGCCTGTGTCACTACATCTGATTTATTTGGGGCTGGGGAATCAACCAAGGGCCTGTGCTTCATCACTGAGCTACATCTGCAGCCTACAAGGTATTTTTTTTTATGCAGCCAAAAGACTTAAGTATATTTACTGGATGAGGTAACTACATAAAAGGAGACTGTGACTGACATTGATCCAAAAGAAACCTTCCCATAAAACCCACACTTGTGATATTCAAGCAGATTAAAAAATAAAGTATTAAGTAACCACATCCTACTTGTACTGTACCATAATCAAGCTGATCAATAATTGGTTCTGATTTGCAGATGAGCTGCAACGAACCAGTCTTGGATCGAGAGCTTCGGGTATTCTCTGTGTCTCGAACACGAGCAACAGATGACCGGCTGCTGCTGCGCCAGCCACGGCTAGATCTAGTTGCAGCAGTGGACACTTCCTGAGAAAGGGCAGAATCGTCTTCTTCCTCTTTCTCTTCCTTGGGATCTAGGTGAAAATACATACCACTTTCAGTAAAAGCCTGTAATTAATAACCACCTTTATATATCTACTAATTAATATTTACTAAAAAGAGAATTATTTTCTAAAGAAAACAAATTCAGTTTTAGTGAATCAGAAGATGAGAAGATATGTTAATACCTACCTATCCTTAATGTTGTTACAGAAAACCCTTCATATATTGCAAAGAAGTAATTTTATATGACCTTATCTACTGAAAAACACAGTGCTAAGATAAGAATTCTAAGTACACGTAGGTAATTCACTCATGGAGTTATAACCATTAGCTCTAAGGTTAAAGAAACAAAACTAGGAACGTGGTCCCAGAACTAGCAGCAACACGCAGAGCAGGAGTGAACATGTTCTAACAACCAATGCTGGGGAATAAAAAAAGGATTCCTAACTAGAATGCTTTCCTTGACAGGTTTAGAACTATACCACGAATTTGAATTAATCTAGAGAGCGCCACATGGCAAGTCCAGCTCCAGCAGGCTGTTCTAGTTATCCTGTGAGATACTGTGCAGAGGTGACAGCCCCACACCACACCCACGTATGTTGCTGTTACCTAGATTCCCTTCCATTTAAGGGTGAACAATGTGAAGGAAGTCACTTCCCGCTGACGATAAATAATAAAGAGTTAATATCAGAAATAAGCTTTCAAATCTGGAATCCTTTTGACCTTAATTATGGTAGTACATATCTGAAGTCCATTCTGACATGGAAGATTTTTTTTAGCAACCTCGAGTGAGAAAGGCCTAAAATCCACTAAAAATTTGAAGTCAGAATGATGACATATCTGACATAAAAGTAATTTCCTGTATAATAAAATGAATCAGAAGCAAAATCTAATAGCCCAATAGAATAATGGCACCTCCATAAAAGCAAGTCTAACAAACACAAAGTGCATTCATAAGAAAAAGTACAATTAACACTCCCCACCTATCACGCTATGCTGGTCCACAGCCGGAGTATCTGACAACATACTATTGGAAAGGCCGGAGGAACACAGGCTCTCTAACAACAAAGATGTCAATGGATTAGCAAAACAAATTCCTTCAGATTTTAAGGCCTAAGAATAATCCTTTGGGGAGCAAGGCTTTGTACTTCAGTCTTACGGGGTCAAAAGCTTGGCCTATGGTCCCAGGACTCCCCGATGCCTAGGCTTCTGCACTGGAGATTCTTCCCTCCGACTGTTCTCACCTTGCCCTGCTTCTCTCCCTTTCAGTTATTCTGTCAGCGCTTCTGCTGGTACAAAACTCTGAAGATCTCTGTCAGTCACTCACATGTACTCCATGGAGTCAGAGCCACCAGGCTGCATGGCCCTCCACGAGCCATTCTGAGCACCACGTCTCCACCAGGGTATGACCAGAACGACCAGTCACACAACTCATCTCTTCATGATCCAGGTATTCTCTCTCGTCCTGTTTTTTTTTCATGGTCCAACATTTTCTTTCAATGTCTTTCTCAGACTGCTAACAATCTCTTCAGGGCAATCCAGGGTGCTTTTTCAATTGGGCACCTCCTAACACTCCCAGCTGCTATTCATTACCTAATCCCAAAGCTACACCATTTTCAGGTATTTTGTTAAACCTCACTTCTAGTACGTTAGTTTCCTAAGGCTTCCAAAACAAATTACCTAAGACCATTTATCTGCAGATATCCAAATATTAATACACTCACAGTTACCTGAGTGAAGATACCAACATCTTTTAGGGAAATTTTAATTCATAAAAGTACTCTTCTAATATTAGACAAAATATATTTTAACTCAGAGGCTGTTACAGGACACAAAGATATTATATATCAAGACCAATCAAGATATAACTATTGAAGAGAAAAATAGATAACAATCTTTAAGATATCCAAATTATAATTTTTCACCTTACGATTGTGTGAAAGCTGTAACACATTCAGTAGAACCTTTATTTCAAATTTCGATTTTAGTCTTTTTCCCAGGTTAACAATGGGCAGTACACTATTTGCCCTAAAAAATGGAAAGGAGGAGAGAGCGAGGTGCAGTTTCTGGTCAGCGAGAGGAGTGGAGACAACTGCTACTCTTCAGAGTATGAAAGGGTTGCAAAGTGCGATGTTTGGTAAACTGGGTGTTATTTCATATGCTTGTAACTTTCACATTTTCTACTTCCAATGAGCTTACCAGAATGTAATCGTATTATAAACTCAGACTTTGTACCCTGAATTGGAGACTTCAATATCCACTTGCAAAAATGAATAGAAAAACGAGTTCGAAGTACAATAAGTGAATAGAAAATATGGGTACAACTATAAAAAATACAAACAGACTTATATAAAATTCTCCACACAACGAAAGAATATAAAGTCGTCTTTAGATTAGATAACAGGTTGGGCCAAAAGGTATCAATAAATTTTAAAAGACTGAGGTTAAAAAATATTATGTTCTCTGACCACAAAAAAATGAATCAAGAAATTAGAAAAAGATTAGAAAATTGACAAGTGTGGAAATTAATTAACAATGTTTATATAATCAATAGATCAAAGAAGAAATCACAAGGCAAGCTTTCAGATACTTAAGATGAGTGAAAATGAAAACAAAATATACCAAAACTTAGGGCTGCACTGAAAACAGTACTTAGGCATTTTCAGGTATGCATAAAAGTATGAAAAAAATCCTGTGAGTATGAGTATGAGTAATCCTGTGAGGAGTATGAACTTGAACTAAAATGGCAAGTAATTTAATCAAACATATCCATTCAGCAAAGTTTCCATAAAAAATCCCCAGCTTGTAGATACCGAGAGCTTGTAGGTAATGGACCGTGCAGGCATGGACGTGGTATTCCCGGAGACAGCAGGGAGGCAGGGAAGCACTATCCCCTCCTATGCTCCCTGCCCTAGGTCTCTTTACCTGCAGCCTTCCCAGTTCCTTTACAATGTACATGATCTGGTACCCCAGATTCCTGAACCACTCTATCAGATCTCCAAGTCAAATCTAAATATTTACTTATGGAAATTCCAGTTACAGGACGTCAGATAAAGACACCTGGAGCTTGGGAACTGCCGCCTGCAATGGGGGCAGTTTTGTGGGATTAAGCCTACTAAGGGACGATCCACCTCCAGGTGTTCAAATCAGAACTGAGTATCATAACTGAATTCAATTAAGAGGACACTCTGGTGGCACCCTCTCCAAAAACGACCGCTTGGTCAGAACGGGGGATTCTCTATACAGAGAGAATGTGTAAGAAGGCACCTGTGTTGTGAAAGCATAGGAGAAACTAAGTTTGTTATTTCCATTTATTCTAAGAACCAACATCCTCAGGAGAATCTGTTGTCATTTGGATTTGCAGTGTTGCCCCAAAGCCTCATGTACCTATGGATATTGTGTGCTGGTGGGAGGTGGAGCCTGGCTGGAAGGGCTGATGCTCGACATGGAGAGGTGTGTGCTAGTTCTGCCCTTCCTCTGAGGCTGGTCTCAAGATCGCTGTCTCTGGAGCTCTGGCTGTAGCCCCACCAAGTGATTCCACCCTTCCCCAGCCACTCACCTATGAACGGACTGAGACCCTCTGAAACTATGAGCTACAATAAATCTTCCCACCCATTAAGTTCCGGATGTTGGGTATTTTAGCCCAGCAATGAGAAAGTAACTAAGACAATCTCTAACGAGAGAGACTAAATACATGGAAAGAAACTTGAAAGAAATGTTAATTCAGGAAACAAAAAAATGTACACACACACACCTGAGTGCATCTTCAGATGGGGGACTAAAACATCACTAGATAATGTCTTACCATTAAAATGTTTCACAATGCTGTATACCATTTCATTGTCAACTAGTAATCTATAAAGACCGTTGTTCTCTTGGTTCTGAAGGCTGGGAATTGATTATCAAGATGGAAAAGTGCCATGAGGGCACTTTGCCACACTGTGACATGGAAAAGGCACCATAGAAGGAGCAAGGACAGCCAGCCAAAAAAGGTGAACTTGCCTTCCGAACAAAGCTACTTCAGGGGCAAAGGATTCCACCCACCTGGGGCACTACCATCACGTCTTACGGTCCCATTTCCCAAATCCAGCACGGTGGCAATCAAATCCAACAGGAGGTTTGGAAAAGACATTTAAATCAGCAGAAAACACTAACACGGCATGCTAGAACAAGCATGTGGGAATTAAAATGTGACGGCAGAATTGAAACCTTGAAGGGAAAGAAAGGCTTGAAATTAAGCTGAGAAACAGTCATCAGAGGGCAGGACAAACACCCCCCATGGGTTTAGGAAACAGAATCAAAGACAGAATTAAACAGAGAAAGTAAAAATGACAGACACAAAGGAAACAATAAAATCTGTCCAAAACTGGGACTACTGAGTAAAGTAATGGTTAAATCTACGTGCCAATATGGCAAGGTTGTCGTGCCTAGCCGTCTGGTGAACACCAGTCCAGATGAGGTGAAGGCCTGAACAGCACAAGGACTGACTTTTCATGAAGTCCAAATTGAGACTAACAGAATTTGCTGCCTCAATTTTAGATTCAAAACTAGTCTTAATATCTGAATTTCTAGCATGCTGTCTTGCTGCATAAATTATTAAAATTTTATTTTTTTGTGAAGGGAACATTTTACTGGGAAAACTGCACAAGGGAAAAAGAGGGTAAAGAAAGAAGGCAGTTTCTGCTAGTCAGAAAGTGGACCCAGAAATGTGGGCTGCCCCTAAAGTTTTTTTTTTTTTTTTTTTTTTGAGACAGGGTCTCGCTCTGTGGTCCAGGCTGGTCCTGAATTCACTTCAGAGCCCAGGTTGGCCTTGGACTTACGGCAATCCTGTCTCAGCCTCCCGAGTGCTGGCACTACAGGCGTGCGCCACCACGCCCAGCTTATGTGGTGTTGGGGAATCGAACTCGGGCACTTAGCGCTTGGCTTAGCGCTTGCTCAAGCGCTTTAACTGCTGAGCCATTCCTCCAGCCCCGCCTAAAGTTGATTTTTAACTGACGAATAATTGTATGTAGTGAATGCTTAAAATTTTATGCTGCCTCAGCAGATACTTTAAGTGCAGGCTCACCAGACTCATTCATCCCTGACAGCTTTTTAATTTTTTACCTTACATGTATCACCTAGATTTTAGACACCCATTTATTACTATTACATAATTAAAATTTGATTCAAATATTTTGGGATACATGTAAAGTTTACAAATAGACTTAGGATTAAAGATGAGTTCTAACAAAAAAATGATGCCTCTAATAGTTTATACAATAACAGACACAATCTACAGCACATCACATAAGAGTACACACTCTTTACTCCATTTGTGTGCAATTCAAAAACAGGCAAAATCACTTCATGCTGTTCAAAATCAGAACGGCAGCTGTATTTGGGGATGGCTGACTTGGGGAGTTGTAGGGGGTTACTGGCATGATGACCACAGTTCTCTTAAGCTAGGTGGTGGCTACATTACTGGGCTTTACCATGTGAAAACCTAAAAAACTTCCTATTGCCGCGCACTTTTGAAAATGGAAGGCATTACTATTACTCTAATAATTTTTAAAAAATCGCATATAGTTTCAGAAAGAAAAAAACCTTGAGAAATATCAAATCTCCTCCAAATCAATCCCACTCTTAAAAAACGCAGTGGAAGTCATGGCTCGTCTAAGCTAATGATTTTCAAAGTGTAGTTCATGAACTCAAAAGGATTTTTAAGACCCAACAAATTTTCACACACACCCCCAAAACATAACACCCAAAAATCTATGGGAATCCTGATTAGAAGTGCAATGCATTTATAAAGCAATACAGACGAAATCACATCTTGGGTTTTCAAACTCATAAGATACTTTGCTCCTCTGGCTTTTAAGATACACAGTACATAATAGTCACCCTATGGTGCCAATAGGACACCGGAACTTCTTACTCTTGCTTAGATGTAATTTAGGATTCAGTGATCAAGTTCCCCATCCCTACTTTTCCCAGCCTCTGGTAACCACCAATCTATTCTCAACTTCTATGGTATCAATTTTAGATCCTACACCATTCATGTGGCATGAGATCATCTGTGCCTGTCTTACTTAGCATAATGGTCTCCAATTCAACCCAGTCGCCCCAAATGACACCTTCATTTCTTCTTTTATGGAAGAAGAGTATCACATCACGTACTGTACCATATTCTCTTCATCTGTTCACAACTGACGCAGGCTTCTCATTACTCACATTTCTTGGCTACTGTGAGCAGTGCTGCAGTGACCACGAGAAGACTGCTGTGTCCTTCACACGACTTCATGTCCTCTGAGAACAGATTCCATAACCATCCTCATGAACCGACGGTAATTCCACTTTTATATTTCTGAAAATTGACTGTGGTGGCTTCCATAATGGCTACAGCAATTTCTATAAGGTCTCCATTTCTTGACATCCTCACCAGCATACCACTTACTTACTGCTGTAACAGATCCTTTAACTGGTATCAGATGGTATCTTGCACTTCTTGATGGCTAATGATACTAAGCATTTTTTTTCATGTATTTGTGGGCTATTTGTATTTCTCCTTTTGGGAATTGTCTATCAGGTCATTTGCTCACCTTTTAAATTCAATTTTAAAAAATCATTTAGAGTTCCTTAGCTATACTGAGCATTAACCTTTTATCACACAAATAGACGACAAATTATTTTTTCCCTTTCTGCATGTTTTTTTTTTTTCTTTGTTGACTATCTTCTCATTGTTGTGCGGATGCATTTCAGTTCGAAGCAATCCAGTGTCTACCTTTGCCTTTATATCCTGTGTTTTAGGGTCTCTTCCAAAAAGCCCTTGTGCATTCCAATGTCAGAAACTAGTTTCCCGGTATCTTCTTGTACTAGTTCCTCATCTTTTATTTAAATGGCTTTAGTTCATTTTAAGTTAAATCTTTGCAGGGTCTAGTTTCATTCTTCTGTATGGGGGTTTATTAACTGAAAAGACTGCCCTTTCCCCAGTGTGATTTTATAACAATTATTTCAAATGTTTATGCTATTGTAAATGGGCCCATCTCAACATTTTGTTTTTGTTGCTAACGAATAGAAAAACCCTGATTTCTGCAAAGACTATCTTATCCTTATGGAGGGGCTTCAACATGCCTTACAGCTACTGCCACCAGCGTTTCGGGATGCCGTCCCAAGACCACCATGGAAGTCTGAAGTAAAAGCCCAATGAGAAGAGAAAACAGAGAACAAGAATAGTTATATTCTTAAGTCACTGAGGTTTTGAAAATCTTGTTTACACAACAACAGATAAGAAAGGAAGATCACAGTGAAGAAAAGTTTAGGTTTAGAAATTATTAAAGAGGCAGTTATAAACAGAATCAACAAGGTAGCACATAGGTTACTATGCTGAGTATTTAAGATTTAAGCAGCCTCACAGGTTTAATGAAATCCGAGGTAGAGGGCACCAACAGCCTCATCTGAGAATCAACTGCACTGAACTGAGGCTAAAATGGGGCCTTTGACCAGGCAAAGTGGGATTAATGCCACCTGATTTTAATTCAGATTCTTGTCCCCTCAGGACCATCTCACTGTGAGGCTAACAGTAGGGCCCCTCATGGACAGGATGGGTCTCTTAGGAGGGCTGGGCTCTTTCTGGCTGGGAATGAGTTTTCCTACCCGGGTCGTTAAAGCTCCCCTTCCTTCTATTTTCTACTGTCAGGGCATTCTGCTACAATTCTCAATGAGTTTTGGCCAGAAAAGGTATCTCAACATAAAGTAATTACTATATTTAACAGACGTAAAAAGTGTCAAGAGACAGCCTTACAGAAGTTTAACTGTAACAAGCAAGTTGTGTCTTTGCCAATACGGGGGGAAACGCATTTACCTGACTGATAAAATATTCCACACTGAAATAACCTCATAAAGTCATAATCATATTTATCATGGGCACATCTGTACTGCTAGGAAACTGAAGCAGAAAGAACCACCACTTGGTGTCTCAAAGTGTGAGCCAGAAACAGACTGATGGATCTGGCAAGAAATGGCCACGATAGTTCAGTTACTTTTAAGATAAACAGGTATCCCAGACACCTTCAGTCTGAAGCAGGAACAGCTCAAGCCCAGCCTAGGAAACTTAGTGACTTAGCAAAAACCTGCTTCAAAGTAAGAACTACAAAAAGGGTTGAAGACAGTTAAGTGAGAAGGCCCTGGTCTCCTCACCTGCACCAGAGAAAGACAGAAAACAGATAGACTGCCTAGAAAATAGACAAACTGCCTATTTATGTTCCCCTGAACCCCGAGGCTTGTTTCCAAAGTCAGAATGTGAGCTCCTGAAACCTAGCTAGATTACTCTGTACACTTCTTTCATTAGCTCTGCTTTTTGTAATCACCAAAATGTACTTTGCAATATTAACACTAAGTATTAAGAGAAATCTAAAGTTGCTGTTTTTTTTTTAAGTATGTAATTGGACTTCATGAGAGTTAACATCTAATTTGTAAAGGAGAATGTTTCCACTAGATTAACAGCACGTCAGTGGCTAGTGCTGGCATCTGCATGAAGGGAACCAAGAATTAAAGACACAGACCACCAAACCTTAAATAATTAAACTAGTCTGGAGTTTGACTCTGTTCTCACAAAGGAGACAGATATCTTTGTCTGGCCCCCTGGGATAAAGAGACTTTGCCTGTAAACAGGAAGGACTTGGAATCCCAGGTAGTCTTTTGTTTTACAGTCTGAGGTGATGGGCCCTTGCCTGCAAACAGGAAGGGCTTGGGGTCTCAGACAATCCTTGTTTTGCCACCCAAGGTGAGCCACTGCCTGCACAAGGAAGGGGCTGGAGGTCTCTTTCAAATGAGGGACTCTCTTGGCTTGTGGCAAACAAATGCAAGCAGACTATGGCAGATTTTGAGACTCCTTGACTAGATAACAAATCTAGGTGGTTTAACAAGAGATGCAAGATAGAATTAGGGTAAAGGTCAGCGAGTAAGAGAGGGGGTTGGATTAGGGACCTATAAAAGTAAAGAGCGCAGTCTCTCCTTGCTGCAGTCTTCCCCTATAAGTGTGTGTCTTTTGTCTGCGTCTTTTTGTTCATTCCTCCCTTCAGGACAAGCGGACTGTGCCTCAATGTGGGGCTAGAAGGGACAGAACCGAAAGTGTAAGAATCGCCGTAAACATGCGGGCTTTACTGGTGTACTTTTGGCATTAATCATGGGAAATTCCCCCTCACTGCAAGATGAGTACGCGCCTTTGATCAGGGGACTCCCACACTCTACAGGAGCGAAGGTAAAGGCTAAGCTTAGTAAAAGGTTGTTGGTGCCGGCTGAGAAAGCTGCCATTGGTCTGAGTGTCAGCATAAGGCTCAGCTGACTCGAAAAGAATGGCAACGGGTAGTTAACTCTTAGAAAGAGCATCAGAAGGGAAATGTTTTGGATTTGAAGATTTGGTCTCTCTGTGGCGTTGTTACTCAGCCTTTAGAGTTGTTTGAAACCGACTCCATGGCTTCTAGGGGAGGTTGGTCTTGTGAGGATAGAGTTGAGTTTTCTACACAGGAGGAGCCAGTTTCTGATCTTGCTGGGGGTGCGGCGGATTTGGTGGCCTCTTCAGATAGTGAGAGTGATTTTGATTGCAGTTCTGATTCCTCAGAATTGCAGGAGCCCCCTGTATCCGAAGAATTACAGGGACTTACAGATTCTATGAAACATTTAATGGACTGATCGGGATCCACGTGAAAATCCTCCACAGGATTGCCTCGTTGCCCCAGTGTGTTCCCTGCTCAGAGCGCCCCAGAGCCTACTGCGCCGCTACTGGGGGCTAACGCTTTTACTTTTCCATCTTTTGCGCTGTGGACAGGCTATTGCCAGATACTGGGCAACAGAAAGGGTCTGTGTTAGAGGGTCCGGATTTTCCTTCTATCTTTCCTACTCAAAGACTAAAATTTCGGATAATATAAAATGTTCTGTTATAGTCACAGATTGATATTTACTCTGGTCTCACTGCTTATGTAACCTTTCCTGGATGCTTTCTGCTCCTTTTATTGGTAAAACAGTCGAAACTTAAAATGTGTTTAACATGCTGCAACAATAACGACTATCAAAAGATTCTATATCAAAAATAATTTAAAATAATGGATAAAACTATAAATTTCAGTGCTTTATAAGGTAATTTTAAAGTCAACCTTTACATTAATGGGGGCTTGTTATAGTCCAGTAATTTATAAGGAATTTAAGACATAATTTTTGACAGAGAGTAAATTGCCAGTTTGTTCTGTTGGGTGTGGGCAGGATGGATTTCCATTTTAAACAGTCAAGTAAACTTTCATTTAAAACAGAGTTGTGGGTAATGTAGGTGATCATTTCGGTTTGGTCTGGCCAATCTAGTTTGTTAGTATACTACTTATGGTATAAAAATTCTTGTACTTAAAAGCATAAACATAATATTTTCAGACATAATGTTGATATTAAAGATGTAATGACTATAAGGTATCTTGCTTTGTGGTAACTATAGAACCAAACCTTGGTTTATAAGATACTAAGAGTTCTTAAATATTTTTGTCACATCTCATGTTGTTTATTAAATGTTAAAATTTAAAATTAAGTATTCTTAATTGGACATTCTGCTTTCAGTTATGAGTACTGAGGGTTGCTGTCTTAAGGTGATTAACTTGGATGAGTTTACATTTATGCTAAATTAACTTCTTTAACAAATTGTATGTACTCTCATAAAATGTTTTTGAATTTACTATATTTTCATAAAATTAGGTATTGATAAAGATACTAGTACAAATGTATAATTTTTAATGATAATCTAGTTGATTTTCACTATTTTAAAGGTAAAAGAGCCGTTTTACCTTTTTCGATTACCTTTAAAATGACACCTCTTTAAACTCATATAGCCACTGCTCAACAAAGCTTTGCCTTTACAGTGGGTAATTACTACTCCAAAGTGGGTCAAACAGTGGCCCTTAACAAAAGAAAAGCTCGAGGCCTTACAAATTTTAGTTCAGGACCAATTAGATGCTGGTCATATTGAACCTTCCACTTCCCCTTGGAATTCCCCTGTATTTATTATTAAAAAGAAGGGTGGCAAATGGCATGTTCTTATGGATCTCAGAGAAATAAATAAATGTATTAAACCCATGGGTCCTCTGCAGCCTGGGCTGCCTTTGCCTTCTATGATCCCTGAAGGCTGGCCTGTTTTAGTAACTGATTTAAAATATTGTTTCTTTACTATACCATTACAAGAGGAGGATAAAGAAAAATTTGCTTTTACCATTCCTGAATACAATAACGGACGGCCAGTTACTAGACATCAATGGAAAGTTCTTCCTCAAGGGATGCTTAACAGCCCTACCTTATGTCAAGAGTTTGTTGACAGGGCATTACAACCTGTGAGGATGAAACATTCAAATCTTATTCTTTATCATTACATGGACGATATTTTACTGGCTGCTCCAAATGCTCACCTCCGGAATCTTTTTTATCAGGAACTACAACAACAATTACAAAATTATCATTTATGCATAGCTCCTGAAAAGGTACAACTTGATCCCCCTTTCTCATATTTAGGATATCATGTGGAACAACAGGTTATTAGGCTTCAAAATTCAAATTCGTAGAGATAATCTTAATACACTTTATGATTTTCAAAAATTGTTAGGAGATATTAATTGGATCCGACCTACTCTAGGTATTCCTACTAATCAACTTCAACATCTATCTGCTACTTTAGAGGGAGATCCTCGATTAGATAGCTCAAGAGTTTTGTCCCCAGAAGCTATAAAAGAACTAAAATTTGGGGAACATTTAAATTCTACTTTTGTATCTCCTATAAATCCTAAATTGCCTTTATACTTTTATGTATTCCATACTCCCCACTCCCCTTCAGGTTGTATAGGACAAAAAGATCGATTGATGGAGTGGGTATTTTTACCTAATCGCCAATCTAAGCGATTGGTTACTTATCTAGATAAGGCTGCCTCATTAATTTACAAGGGAAGACATTCTATAAGACAATTACAGGGTAGAGATCCTGAGGTTATAACTCAAAAAGTTCTTCACAGGTTCAAAAACTACTCAAAATATCAGAATCTTGGCAAGCTGCTTGTGCTGATTATCTAGGTCAATTTAAAAATCACTATCCTCCTTCAAAATTATTTTCTTTTTTAAAAAAGACATAACATTCTTCCTGTTTCAATAATAGCTTAATTCCCTGTTCAGGGCCCTACCTTTTTTGCTGACGCCTCTACACACGGACACTGTGGACAGTGGGGCACTAAAGGTTCTTGTGTGTGTGGAGACTTATTCCCAAATGTCAGTCCAGCAAGGAGAACTTACGGCTATTTGTTTATTATTAAGAGATTTTCCTTCCATACCTCTAAATGTTGTGATTCTCAGACAGTTACTCTAATAGATCAAGCTACCTTGCCTCTCTTCCCTAAGACACCTACTCAGTATCTTTTCCACTACCTCATCTCACTTCTCACTTCAAGGACACATCCACTATTTATTACTCATATTCGAGCTTATTCTAATCTTCCCGGACCCTTGTCAAAAGGAAATCACACAACTGATCAATTATTAGTTGGTAATGTTGAGTTGGCCTCTCATGAACGTAGTTTACATCATATTAACTCATGAAGTTTACAAGTCAAACATCATATTACTCGCTGATAGGCTCGAGAAATTGTTTGACAATGTCCCTCCTGTGCTCCCTTTAATCTTCCTTTACAACCCACAGGTGTAAATCCTCCAGGTACTTCTACTAATTGTCTCTGACAGATGGATGTGACTCATTATTCTCCTTTTGGCAAACTAAAATATATTCATCACACTATTTATACATTCTTCCATTTCCAATGGGCTTCAGCCCTTAGCTCTGAAAAAGCAGATGCAGCCATCACACATTTACTTCAGTGTTTTTCTATTATGGGAATGCCACAACAATTAAAAACTGATAATGCTCCTTGCTATACTTCACAAAAATTTCCATCTTTTCTTCATAATTTTAATATTAAACACATTACTGGTATTCCTTTTAACAGTCAAGGACAAGCTATAATTGAATGAGCTAATTGGACTTTAAAACTGCAATTAGTAAAACAAAAAGGGGGAATAGCAGGTACAGTAGATACTCCACGAAGTATTTTAAATAGAACTACATATACTTTAAATTTTTTAAATATTTGGAGTGATACTACAGAGTCCTCAGCTGAACGTCACTTTTTGAAGGAAAAAATACAAAACTTGGAGATTCCAATATATTATAAAACTGAGGATGGTAAATGGGTTAGAAGGAGAAATGTTAAAAAAAAAGGGGCTGAGGTTATGCTCTTACCTCCACAGAAAACAGATCTGAGTGGATTCCTTCTCGTTACATAAAACTCAAAGATCGCAAAATGATGCCGGAATGAAGATATCCTCCAGACATTCCAGAACCTGTCTACTCACCGATCACTTACTTATGACACCTGTAAGGCAGACCCTCCCACCTGGGGTCAACTTAAACTTACTCAGCTGGCTGAAAACACACTGCAGCAGACAGGACAACCCAAAAACCCTAGTACCCAGCTGCTAGCTATGCTGGCAGTAGTCACCCGCCAGGTAAGTGGGGAAATGCTCATAACCACAGCTATTGGGCCTATGTACCAAATCCTCCTTTGTTACAAATAGCTTCATGGCAAGGCCCAAAAATACCAATCTTTACAAATGATTCCTCTTGGATGCCATCTCCTTTTCTTGATTATACACCCAATGACACCATAGCTAATATCAATGGTTCTTATGCTACTGGAGGTGAGGGGCATCCCATATGTACAGGTATGAATCTCACTGTTTACAACCTAGATATAAAGCTTGGGGGTTTGTATATAACCATTCTCATTTTACTCAGCACACAATTCTCTTTGCTGCACAAAGTTTTAAAATATTGAATAATGATATCACTGACAGCTCCTCCACTTTACCTTTGTGTTCTATACCAAATGTGGGTCATCAGTTACAACACACAGTGTGGACTCGATGGGGAGGACAAGTCCCCCACGTTGTTGTAAATGACTCTGATCTTACTGTCACTGATTGGAGCCCTCATGGGGACTTAAGGACAAAATTTTCTAACATGACTCTTCGATGGCGTCACCATCGTGGCTCTCTTGCCACTGATGGTAATGAAACCTTGTTCTGGTCTAAGTGGGGCCTCTCGCCTCCTTTATTACATAGAAAAGGTCATTCAACAGTCCAAGGACATCTTTCAAAGTTATGTGCGGCCCTGAAACCAGTACAAGTCTGGGCCGGTAATATGTCTTTAAATATCAGTAACATTGCAGCTCCTTTCCATGTACAGCTAAATAATAATGCCACTTACATTACTGCCTGTGTAAAAGCCCCGTATGTCTTAATCAAGGGATATTTACAGTGGAATTCCTCTACTGGAATTGTCAACTGCACAAGTGATTGTTCCCTTTCCCACTGTATTAATTCATCTATGAGTCGTAATATGTCCTGTGAAAGCTTCTCATCTACCTTTTGGAAGCCCGCCGTGAGCTGTGGATTCCTGTTAACCTTACTCGCCCCTGGAGTGATTCATCTACTGCTTATCGACTCTTTCATTACCTACCGAAGCACTCCCGATGCAAGAGATTGGTGGGACTGGTCCTTGCTATCATCTTTGGACTGGCTGCAATTGCTGTGACAGCTGCCACTGCAGGACTGGCATTACACCAGAACCCACAAACTGCGGACTTTGTACGCCAATGGCATAAAGACTCACGTGATCTATGGCAGTGTCAACATGCCATTGATGGACAAATGGCTGAGAACATTTGGGACTTACAACATAGAGTATTTTGGTTGGGAGATCAGTTGTAATTCTAGAACCCAGGAACTCATCACTCCACGAAACAGTCAGTATTCCATACAGCTGAGCAGCAGGAATGGGTGTTCTGGTCTGTTTTTAGCAGTGGTGCAAAGTGAAACCAGGGGCTCAAAAAACAGCAGGCAAGTGCGCTCCTACAGGTACATCTCCACAGCTTTTCACTTTACTTTGAGATACAGTCTTGCTACGCCGCCCAGGCGGGCCTCCATCTTGGCATCCTCCTGCCTCAGCTTCCTGAACAGCTGGAGTTACAGGCATGTGCCACTATGCCCAGCAGGAATGTTGGTTTATCTTGATGAGCCCTTTGAACTATATTACTCATCACTAAGGATCCAAGAGAACGCAAAGAAAAATTCAAGTTTCATGTTATATCTTGCTGAAAGTTACAAAGTAAAAGAAATTAAAAATGTAGAAAATATTAAAATTAGATTTAGATGTACCATCTCTCTACTTTATAAGCACAAAACGAAGTCACAACACCATCTCGTTTGAGAGGGCCTTACTCCCTCACCATCTGATCTAAATCCAGCTCTGGCGGTTCAGCCTCACGCATGTCACTATTACCTTTGATTCCTTGTCATTCATAACCAGTACACTCCAGCACCTAGAATGGTGTTCCACACATGGTGGATACTAAACAATTAGTCAAATTAATTTAATAAATACTACTTAGCAAAGCAACTTTCTCTGTTTTACATATATCTATCTATTAAGATTAAATAAATATAGCCGAGACTAAGGTTTCTTTTTCCTTTGAAAAATGAACACAGCACTTTGCAGTTTAGTAACTTAAAAATCGCATTGTATATACAATGTTTATTTGTTTGAATGTGTCAAAAGTTCAACAAAGTGTGGTAACAATCATGAAAACTTGTTTTCAATATTCATAAAACAGATACCTCTAGAAAATACCCCCACAAAGCCTTCTCTCTTAAAAGGTGCACAAGTTACTTAAGTCAAAATTTAGTGAACTGGATATAAAAATACTTCAGAGTCAAAGGATAACTTTTTGAAAAGTTAAATGACTAGAAAACAGAACTGGGCTGGGGCTGTAGTTCAGTGGTAACGTGCTGCCTTACACACACAAGGCCCTGGGTTCAACTCTCAAACCCTCAGCAACGTACACACACAAAAAAAATTCAGGTACCCTGTAAGTATTAATAAAGGAAAATGTCAAGTGTTAGAGCCTTCCCTTTATTCAGCGATGCTTCTGTATGAATAATGCATGTAAGACACGGCGCTTATATTCCTGGAGTTGTTCAGAGGGAGTGAGGAGTGATTCTTAACAGTGAACAAACTGAAAAAACCAAGATGAGAGAGTCTAAGTATCCAACTGAGAGCATTTAAAACTGGTGAATTACACTGGAACAGATCTGGAATATGAATCACCCAGAGTGAAGTTTTAATCTTTACACAGCATGCCAACTTCCTCCTTAAGATCACCTATATCAATTTTAATTTTGAGTCAGGTCTTGCTAAGTGACTAAATTATTCCAGCTGGGCTAGAAACTTGGATCTTCCTGCCTTAGTCCTCATGAGCACTGGACTTTACACCTGCACCACCAGGCCTAGCACCAGGCCCACCTCAAAAGGAGTTTTACCCAAGACATTCAATTCTTAAGAGGCATAATGCCTAATTTGCAAGTGATAACAAGAAACTTATCAAAATAAAAATATTTTGCTAAAAAAATCATGTAAAAATTTCTACACACAAAAAACCCACTTTAAAATATAATATTTCTGCTCAGCAAACTGTATTAGTCCCAGATTCCAAAAGTCAGAGCAACAAGCCTGAGTGCTGGCACTGTTTACAAAGCAGCCACCAATCCAAGTTACTAGTTCTCATCACAGTCATCCTTCTAAACTCTTGTAAATGGCATAAAACCTCAGATTTAAACTCTTCTCAGATTGTCTCAAGTCACTTAGAACATAGAATCTTTTACATAAGAAGTTACATTTACTTGTTCCATTTTTAAGAGGATGTGTATGTGAATTTTGCATAAAGGAACAGTAACTAGAAAAAGAAAATGTAACGAATCAGTAACTGGCTCAAACTAAGAGGCAATTTTAACAGCCCGCCCCATACAGTAAGAATAAAAATCTCAAGTATTTAGAACAAAAAAGTAAACGCTGCTGGCTTTGCTTCATAATCCCAAGCAGAAAATACTTCAACACATACACTGAGTTTACTAAAACTAACTAGAAACAACCTAATGGATGCATTTAATTATTTGCCAGTATATATTCTTGGAACAGTTTTCTGCAGTCTTCTAATGCTATCAAGAGTTTGAATCTCCACCAGTAACGAGATTTTGCCTGCATCTTGCATGCCACGGTCACTCTTCTCACTACTTTTTATAGTTATATACTTTATACTATATATTTATACTATAGTTATGCACTGTATATTATAGTTATATACTATATATTACATATAGCTATATATTTTATAAAAGATCAAGCAATTTAATGTTTTACTAAATAAAAATCCCTTCCATATTTTGCAGTATTGAGGACCGAATCCAGGAATACGACAATGGACTACATCCTCAGCCCTCTGAGACAGGATCTTGCTAAGATGCTGAAGTGCCCACACTGGGTTCAAACTGGCAGTCCTGCCTCTGCCTCCCAGAGCGCTGGGATTATTGCAGTGAGCCACAATGCCTGCACTCACTTCTGAGGCAAGGTCTGTTGTGCACCCCCATATTCTGCAAGTCCTTCTTAAACAAGAGATCTGCTGAATGATCAACGTGACTATTATTTTGTTTTCTGTTAGACTGAAACATAACCAGTGTAATCTACACATAAGAGTAAGAATAGTCAGATCTTACCTTTATCACTTGTAATTTTTTCTACACATCTAAAAGAAAAAAAAGAAACATTAAATGAACAACAACGTATTTTATTAAAACAAAAATAGGTCAATGACCTATCTGGCTATCCTAACTGACAGCAAAGAGCTAGAATATAAATCAGAACAATTTTTTCAATCATAAAGATATTAATACAAGGACAGTATTGCTACTTTTGCTCTATTAAGCGACTGTAACAGCCTCATTTTACACAAACTCAGTACTCAAGGTGAAAGCGCGTCTGCGCCACGTTCTGCGGCACTTCTGGCAATGTCGGTGTGCAGGCAGGGTAAGCGTGGCAAAAACCTCAGCAAGCACTGGGGTATGCTCGTATTTTTTCAGTCACTAAGTTGCCCACAGTGGCCTCAAAGTAGTGTGGCTCCTGCATTAGCCATCCAAATGGATCACAAACCTACTCCTGGGCCCAGATCCAGCACTATTCTTTATTTTGTGTACATACAACATAAAATTTTCATAATAAAAATTTAAGGAACCTTAAATACGGAAGCTAAGTAAACTCAAATCAAAATCTAATTCTATTGGGAATACGCAGACTTCACAAATAAATATAACATACTTTATACATCAGCATTAGTAAATGCTTTAAGTGTCGTAAGTTTAAAGACTGTCCCTTAAAGAAAAAGCTTATTAAGTTTTTATTACAAATATCATGACTGCCCAAATGACCCAAGAAAACTGATCACCTTACCTTCAAAATGAAACTTCTAAAAAAATTTTTAAAAGTACTTTTGAAACAGTGCAGTGTCTATACTACTACAATGATTAGCCTAGAATTCCTGGCACTCAGGATTCCAGTCTGGTACAACTGAAGCCTTCTAGAGACAAAAGGCTGTTCACTTTTTTAATTGAAAATATTACTGCATGTTCATTCTATTTACAACTCTCAAAGAAAAAGAGTTCCACCTTACCACCATTTTACTTTTAGCATTTAAGAAAAAGGAATTCCATACAACAAAAAACACAGTAATACTTTCATTTATATGTAACTTATTTGAATATTAAGGAAGACTTCTAAAACTATTCAAGTTTTAGCTAATATAGTTACTTAACAGTTCCAATTTAAGTTTTAAAAAGTATTAACAAAGTCTTTAAATAAGAAATGCACAGGACACACGCATTATACAAAAAGTCATTTTGTACTTGATTCTAATCTCAGTTTGACAACTTTGTAGTCTTCATGTTAGTAGAAAGCATTTACACAGCACAGAATTACATACAAAACTATCTGAGTGCTGCCACATCTGTTTGTAGAACATATTTTTTCAAACACTGAACAACAGACACAAATATCTGTATCTGGAATGGAAGAATCTTAACTGCAATTTATCGGTAACCTACAGCAAATGATTTAACAAATGAATTAGCACTGTGAACACAAACTGTTCAAACTGATCTTTCCTTATCACTCTAAAATTTAACTATGCCTTTTTCTTGAACAAATTCACGGAGAATTTTTTTATTCTCTTTCATACATATTTCCTACAGATAAAAAGAGGTTAGGTGGCTTGCGCAAGGACACTGAGAATAAAAAAAAGGCCAAACCTGAATGAAACTGACTGTAGTATGATTTTTTCCACTATATAATTTTCCTTCTGAGACAGTGATTTTAATCAATTCAAATTTATGTATTTATTTGACCTTTTAAACAATCACACACTTTGCTACCTCTTGAATCAAGAGAAACAAATGTAGAAACAACACATCAATACTTGGCATTTTGTAGGGAAGAACCTGACATGGAAAAAGGAGTTGAATGGAATGTTTTATACAGAGTTTAAATTTCTTACCTGCTTTAAAAAAAAACAAAACTATATTATTTGGAAATCAGAAATAAATCTAGACCAGAGTTCAGTACAATAATATTCTAAATTGCTTTAAATGTCTTAAGCAGAAAATATTTAGCTTAAAAGTCTGTTTTGTCACTGAAAATCTGTAAACTATGCACGCCAACCTAAAGAATCTCAGTGCATTTCCCCCTTTTCTTGCAAGGTCCTTGAAGACAAGGCCAAGAATATCTGCGGCCTGGCTGAGCACAGGACCAATCTAGGACTGCTCCAACCAGGTCTGCCAATGTTTTGGGATTCCGGCTTCCAGGCCATAAGTAAATTGGAAATGAGGGGAAAAAATGAAAATTTAACAATCCCATCAAAACTACACAATTTAAAGTACACTTGCAAGAGAGAAGTGATGGTGGAAATGGTAAAAAAAAAATTCCTTATTACTATTATCTTTTATAAGACTGGATGAGTGGGAGCACTATTCCTTTCTCCCTATAAGGAACACGTCATCTTTGCTACGCGTTGTTTAATTAAATCGCCTTCAACCAAGGTAAACTATTTTAATTTAATGTATAACAGTAGTAAAAATTTCTTTAGTACCTTTTGCCAAGGTTGAGAGGAGGGGCGGTGGTGATGAAGGAATCATGACAGCAGGCAAAATTACTACTGCAGGTATAATTCTCATCAGACACAGTATATTTAACTCTCAAGTGGTGGGTGAAAATGAGAGCAAATCTTAAAAAATATCCCGTCAAACCACTCCTCCCTCTACCACGGCACCATTTCTCAACACTGTTTTACCTGACATGCACTATACACCAGGCGCTGGGTGAAGTGGGTCACACTTACTCAATTCACAAATTCATGTCCCAAGGATAATGCCCTACATATAAATTCCCTACAGGTACAGAAAACTAAGGCACAGATTGTCAGGCTTGTGTAACTCGTATACAACTATCTTTTCAAATTCGTATATTAAGTATCTTCAAACTAGTAAGGAACTAAAAATTTTTAATGAACACGAAATGTGCTGACAACTATTAGAATTCTAATTACCGCTGAAAAATTTCTAAGTACAGGTTCTACTGTTCACAGAACCGTAGTTCACAGAGTAAATTCTCTACAATACGCTCACTTAAATGATATTCAGAGCTTGGAAAGCGCAGGTAATAGTACAATATGACAGCTCTGAGTTTTAGCTCCAGGAGGCTAAACGAAGCATGCCGCCCTGACTACGGACCAGGTCTGCGAAAGTACTAGGCGCAGCGTGGGCTGAACCGTCCCACTGTGTCTGCAGGAGGAACAAATCCCGGCACATCCCTCCCCGAGGCTTTCTCTGCTTTCGCCGGTTTTTCACTCTCAGCCAAGCGGCACGAATGTTCTAGTAACGTGACGATCCATTTCTCTAATTTACAAACTTGGGTGCTCACGAGCATTACTGCGAACAATTTAAAACACTTGTGCTCCCAGCCACCTGCGCCCGGTTCCTCCCTTGGACTCTAGCTGGAAAAGTAATTCCTTTCAGAGAACTAGTTCCTACGTGATTCACGCGAGCTGCTCCCGGTCGCGCCGGGACGGGCGCCGGCTCAGGCTCGGGCCGCCGCGCTCTGCGCACCCGCAGCGGCGACTTCCGAAGGGCCCGCCCGCCAGGGCGCGGGGCGCGGCGCCGGGGGGGACGCTCGGCTCGGGCGGCGCCGACCCGCGGGCGCGGCCTCCGGGGGCGCGGGCCGGCGGCGGCGGCGTGACAGCGCGGCGTCACGTGGCACGGCGCTACGGGAGCCGAGAGGGGCGCGCGGGGAAAGGGGTCTCCCCACCACGTTACTCACGGGCGGCGCGGGCTCTTCTTCCCCGGAGCCGGCGACGGGGGCTTCGAGGCGGCCTGGGCCGGCGGCCCCGGGGCGTCGGCCGGCCGGGCGCTGGGGCTGCTCCTCCGCCGGCGCGGATACTCGGCCTTCCTGCGGCGGGACGCGGCGGCCGCGGCGGCGCGGCCTCGGTCGCGACCTCCTCGCAGCACGCGGCCGCTTGCGGTCCCCGCGGGCGCCGCCGCCGCCGCCTCCGAGGGCGGCTGTTGGGGCTCCTCCGCGGCCGCCCCGGTCGCTGCCTCTCCCCCTCTCTGGCCCTGCTGCTCGGGGGGTCTCGACTCCTCTGTCTCCCCCGGCATCGGGGCTTGTCCGTCCCCCTCCCTTCGTCCCGGGCGGCGGAGGCGGAGGCCGCCGCGACGCTGTTACCCCCGCCCCCTCGCCTCCCGGAGCGTCCGGCTCACTCGCACCCCAGCGCCTCTTCCCCCCCTCCCCTCCGCCCGCTCGGAGGGCACCCCCCCCACCCCTGCCACTCAAGGCCCGCTCCCGCTAACGGCGCGCGCGCGCGCGCGCACCCGGCCAATGGGAGAAGAGGAACGGCCTCCTCGCCCCGCCCCTCAGACCTCACACGCAGCGACGTACTCAGCTCCCTCCCCCACCCCTCCTACACCAATCAGGAAACGGCTCTGAGGGAGCGCGCGAGGTTTCCTTCCCCTCACACCCGTTCTCACCGTTAAACAGCTGCTCTCGCGACAATCCCAAAGTGACCTTTTCCCCCTCTTCCGGAGTTCAGCGCGCGCGAGGGGCAGTGGGAGGGGCAGGGCCGCCGAGGTGGGTGGGAAGAAAACGCCCGTCTTTCCCCGCCTCGCGCGTACCCTGTGCTGGCTGCGCGCGCACCTGCCCCCCCTAAGGACCCGCTGGGACTACAGGCGCTGTTTCCCTACACCAAAGTACCATGGGCATTCTCCCGCCTCCACCCCAGCCCTACTTCCCTGTCTCTGTCCTTTCTGTACCCAGTGCCGCCAGCACTTGCGGGGAGAATGGGAAAGTTTTTTTGGTATGTCGCTTCTCCTTTAAGAAAAAAAGCTCCGAGAGCCGCCGGATGAAAGTCTCTGAAAAAATGGCGGCGGTGGAAGGGAGGCGGGGTCGTGTGGGCAGGGAGGGTCCGCCTTTTGGCGCATGCGCAAGGGTGATCCAGTTCAAGGGCGTCCTGGGAGTTGGAGTCCAGTTACCAGTAGGAAACACGAGGCGGAGAGGATGCCGGGAGTTTTTGACTAATTCAGGACGGGAAACGTAGTTTCTGCAGTCTGGAGACTGGAAGTTACTTTGCTGGAGGCAGTCGTTCCGGGTTAGGCCTTGACGCCTGCGTGCATCCTGAAACATTGAGCCAATGGGGCGCTAGGTTTGCTTGGAGGGCTCTGTGCGACTCTTTCGTACTTATTTTTGCGCTGTGTCGGTTCGGCTTACCTGGAGTGGCTACATCGTGGTCCTTATTTGCCCTGGAAGTGTTCGATGCCACCTCCTTTGGTACCGGCCAGCCAGCACAATGGTATCTACGTCAGTCGTACACAGCCGTCTGCCTGACCCTCTGTCACCCGAGCTCCTGGAGCTGAGGAGCTGAGTCTGGCCTCCGTGGGCTCTTCGGGGGCCTGACCCCCTGCGCCATTCCGTTTCGTGTAATCCAATCTGTGGAGTGGATGGTAAAGTTCCAGATACAGGGGTATGGAGCAGCTGTCACGGACTGCTCGGTTGGCTGAGGTCCCGGAGCGGGAGGGAGGAGCGAAGGGCATTAGCATGACTTCCGTGACCTGTCCCTAGAAGCTGAAGGTCTCATTCTTCCGGGCCGCGCTTAGCTTCGGTGGTTCCCCAGGGTTCGAGCCGCGCCGGAAGCTCAAGCCGAATTGCGGCTTCCTCAGAGATTTTACTTTTCTGCTCTGGTGTGTGCGTCGTCCTGATGCGAAAACGGGCGTTTTCTCGTTTCTCTGCTGAGGGCCTCTCCAATTCCTTCCGTCCTTTCATCCATTGTAATCAAAGAACGATGCAAAAACAATTCTTTACCACTGGAAAATAAAGTATCTTTAATTGAAGTCACCAGAAAGAATGGAAACAAGATGTGGGGGCCCAGTTCTAAAGTGCACATTAATCGTTAGGTTAAAACTGTAGACAAGTACAGAAGTTCATTTTTCTTTCCGGTATTTTCCCTAAAGTACCACTTGAGGTGAGGCAAACGGTTCACATACTCCACTGTGTTTTGCATATTCGCGAGGCAGATGTCATCTTCAGAGGAAAAAATTAGTGGACACAGTGCCAGTGGGAATTTTTTCGAACTTTGAAGTGATTTTTGGAACGGCACTGACATTCATTGGCTGTTTAAAGTAATACAGAGGAGGAATCTATTTTAAAAATCCTAAAGATAGTTGAAAATGCAGATGGGAAGGGGGAGAGGCGGAGGGGGCTAAGAATGGTTAAGATGCAATATGTATGTGTACCGATACCCCAAACCAAATGTAATTGCTTTGTATTGCAAACATACACTAATTGAAAAATAAAGGAAAAAGGACTTAAAGAAGTAAAACGTGTATTATAATAGTGGCAAAGCTACTTTTCTTTTACTTTTTCCATTTCCTAGTCCATGAGAGCTACTTCGACTGCCTTTAAAGAAGAAAAGAAAAAAAAGGAGAAGAAGAAGAAGAAGAAAAAGAAGAAAGATGATGATTGTTTTCAGACAAGGCCTCCCAAAGTCACTAAATACCCAGACTGGGCTTGAACTTTTCTGATCCTCTTGCCTCAGCCTCTCACAGTGCTAGGATTACGGGTATATGCCACCAGCCCCAGCAAAGCTACCTGTTAATTCTGTAAATGGGGATATGATTTACTTCTGCAGGGCCATTATTGTGGTTCTTTACATATTAATTTCACATAAAGGCCTCTTCTGGATGTTTTATGTCATGCAAGATGAACAAAATCACAGTGGTAAAATAGGTGAAAAATTAGTCTTTTTGAGAAACTGCTTCAAGGCAGTGAAACTAGGCGGGGATTAGGCCTGAATAAAACGTCAGCAGTTTACAAAGTCGCACCACAAACCTTCCAGGTTCATTGCTTATTAGCCTGTAAATGTTTTTATTTTGGCCACTGAATAATCCAGTGCCTAAGAATCCAAGCAAAAATCCACTTCTTCTGCCTTTTAAAGGATTTACCACCTATACAGGAACACTGGTATATGTAGTTTATGAATACTTACACAAAGATAGCAGAATAAAATGGTTGCTGTCAACTCAGGGAAAGTTTAAGGATACTATTCCTTCATGCACGTGCTCAGCTTTCCAAAAATAAGGAAAGCCGTCAGTCACAGTGGGATAGCTTGCACATGAAAAAACATACAAGTTTAAATCTGACTTTCCCGTGAATTCAAAATGAATGTTGGCCATAGTAGGTGCTTGAGTTTTGCAAAATCAACATTGAATCTTTCACATCGTGGTCAAAGCGCTACCAGAATTTGCATCCTACAGCTTGTCTTTTCACATTGGCCCCATTTTAAAAACTGTAACATACAAGAAAAAAAAATTGACCAAATCAGAAGAGAGGAAGTGCTAAGCAAATACAGGAACCAGAAAGGGTTATAGAGGCAGCTTTGCTCTGTCTCAGTCAGTTCCTTTGCAGTCCTCTTTGCCACATTCCAAAGCAGTTCTTCAGAACCTCAGAGACCAGAGCATCTTGGTTGGGAGGCGATGGAAGAGCTGGGTAAGTGGGGAGCTTCCTGAAGAAGGAGAAGGCGAGAAGGAAGGGTTGGCTCCCACCCTAGTGCATGGGGGCGGGGGTGTCAGACCAGGGGAAGGGCTGGGAGGTTTGTTTACTTCTGTCTCCAGCCCAGACAGCGAGAGATGAGGAACTGTGATTGTTTTGGAGGAGCCTCGGGTTCACTGCTTCCAGTGGCATTAAAGGCCAAGAGTTTAGTGCTAGTCATAGAGTAAACTCTTCGATAAGCCCTTTTGGGTTGAATCACGATGAAATGGCCATTTTATTATGGGCAGTTTCCTCCTTGGAGGCTTGTGGGGATCATGGGATGACTGCACAGCTAGGCAGCTGTGGAGGCAGGATTTGGGGAAGAAACAAAAAAGGGGAGAAAGGTTAAAGAGGAGTAGAGATTGGATCAAAGTAGAGTTAAGGATCTGCAGAAGGCCAGGCTGCTTTCATTTGTTATGGTTTATTTAAGATTAAGTCAAGAAGACATGGATCCTATTGTAACTTGCCCAGCGTCTGCCGCTCTCCTGCGCCTCCCCTCCCCATGGTACTAGGGAATGAACTCAGCATAGTCACACAGAGTTACATACCCAGCACTTTTTAAAAATTTTAAGACAGGATCTCACTAAGTTGCTAAATTGCCCAGTATGGGTTCAAACTTGTGATCCTTCTGCTTCAGCCTCCAGAGTGGTAGAATTAGAGGCCTGTAGCATGGGGCCAGCTTGTTGCTTTTTATTCTGAAGAACCTTGAGGGAGTAGGTTACTTTGGCCTGAAAGCATGATACTTCCTTCTACTTTAAAACAATTAACATCGGCAGTGGAATCATGACCTTAGTTTAGAGTCAAGTAAAGTTTGTCATTCTTGAGACTGATTCCATAGCCTTTATCAAATTTTTGTTGCTGACATCCTAACTTTGATTTCTTTGACCTGACTTTCAAGCTGTAGTAATCTTCAGTGTTTGGAGTGTGTGTGTCTTTGTAGATACGTCAGAGGTGCAAACTAAAAAGACCTATTTTGCACTTTCTCCTTTTTTAAAAAATGATTTGAGAACTTGAGGAGTAGGGGAAGGAAAAAGGGGAGGTCAGGAAGGAAGAGATGGTAGTGAAAATAAAAAGCTGATGTTTAATAGATATGGAACTGTTTCGGAAGTAAATTCTATTTTGATACTGGGGTAGGTTCTATTTTGGACTTACGGTAGACTCTGAATTCTTATTGTTTGTGAGACAGGGAAATTTGCATTTCTTCCTGAGTTCCACCAAGATCTTTTTTTATTTTAAGAATACCAAATTTTATACAGAAAATTGAAAGGGAACGAATACTCATTCAGTGATGTTGACTAAAAGTACACATTTTCATATGTTAGTTATTTTCACATTTGCAACAATCTTCTGAAGAAGGTATTGTCCACTTTCTTTTGAGACACAGAAACAAAGAAAAGCAAAAATAACCTTTTCAATTTTATTCTCAAGAGTATCTGACACCAAATCAATTATACCATAAGATGTCTTCCTGTATTAGAAGTGTGTTAATTCAGTGTTCTGACCAATGGAATTGCAAACCTCATTTTTAAAAAATGTTGTACAGTTTTGCACTTCCTGAGCAAGATAAGTGTTGCAGAAATGTAGAAACTACCAAACACCCAAGAAGCTTGCATTTGTGTAGATGATCCAGTTGACTACATGTCAACAACTTATGGATGGTGACATTTCAATAGTTTATTCAAATTGTCATCAGCCCTGAGGCCACCCTCAGAATGGAGGGTTCATTTCTTTTTGTCCTTAACCCAAAAAAAAAAAAAAAAAAAAAAGCTCAGAGGAGAAGCTGGCTCTGGTGGACAAAGACGTCGCCTCTGCAGCATTGACTTGGTGGAGAAGCGCTTTGATCTACCTGGGAGACTTTATCTGAACTTGCTCTAAGTTAGGGTAATAGGTAAACAGAACCAGGAGCGAGCTCTGGGTCTGCGTGAAATCCTTGCTACCCATGGAGACCTCAGGAGATCGCTCTCTTTCCTGTGACTGTTGGTATTCTATTTTGGCAGGGGAGGAGAGAGAGGGACTAGAGCGTTCTCAGCCTAGTACCTCCCCACCCCCAATTATCTCGTATTTGTCGTACTGAAATTAGTCATCTTCCAATTATAGAATCCAGCAAGAGACATTAACTTCAGGGTGCTGGTAAAGTGTGCACTCACCCGAACAGGAAGAGGAAGACTTGTTAACTCACAAATTGGAAAGGAGAATTTTAGTAACTTTAGTTAGCCGATGCTTCTAAGGTCAACCTCATACTCTTTATGGCATGACCTCCGCTGCCCACAATCTTCACTTAAATAACTTTTTATTAATCCTAGGGGACCTGTGACTTGTGGTTGGAGAAATTGAAAAGAAACTGTATTTTAATAGGTACAGAATAAAAACTTGAAATTCTAAATTTTAGAATTGAATATGGCTACTGAAATCTGAGACAAAAGTTTTACTTCCTCTTAGTTTTCTTTTTCCTGTATTTTTCTTATTTTTGAAAAACTTTTATAGAAAAGTTGAAAATACATAAAAGTAGGAAAATAGTTTAGTGAATTTTGATATAGCCCCCATCATTCTTGACCAATGATATTTATATACATGTCTGTGTATGTGTGTATACTCATTTCTTCCATCCCTGTACTGTTTTAAACTGATTTCAGTTACTCATAATTTCATGTGTAAGTGTGCATTCATTTTAACATAAATGAATATTTACACAAATAAAAATAATACCACACTGCAATGGTCTTAGTACAAATTCCTCAGTATCAAAAAATACCGTTATCACACTAAAAAATAACAGAAAACACTTAATATTTTCAGATATATCATATCAAGTTGTCTTAGTTGCTTATTTGTTCCTGGGACAAAATACCTGACATCCCTAACTTAAGGAAGGAAAGATTTATTTTAGCACACTGTTTCGGAAGGGCTCACACAGTCTGTGCAGCTGGCAGTGGAGAAGGCACATGGCAGAGGCTGAAGAGCTGGTGGCACTGCAGACCTTCCAAGAGAGGCAGGAGCCAAGTTAGCGTCTGGAGACTCAGGCAAGGCAGGAGTTTTCCCAGGAAGAAGCTGCGACAGTGTTTCCTCCTCCTTCCTTTCCTCAGTTCAAGCTGCTCCAGCTGGCAGCTGCACAGTGCACCCCCTTGCTTCCTGGACCACAAGCCAGTCACATAAACCTGAACGATTCACCCTGGCAGCCCCTGAATCTCAACAAAAAAATAGAAAAACTTCTTGTCTCAAAATTTCAGTAGCTATATTCAGTTTTAAAATTCAGAATTCCAAGTTTTTATCCCGTGTCTATTAAAATACAGTTTCTTCTCATTTTCTCCAACCACAAGTCACAGGTCCCCTAGGATGAATAAAAAGTTATTTAAGTGAAGATTGTGGGCAGGGGAGGTCACGGCATAAGGAGTATGAAGTTGACCTTAGAAGCATCGGCTAACTGAAGTTACACGCGTTCTCTCGGTCAAACTCTAAGCTAATCAGCTCCTTGCAGCCTGGCCCCGCCTCTCAAAAGCACGTGGTTCCATGGGTATCCCAGCACATCCAAAGACATGAGGCCTAGTGGGGGCATCTCAGATCCAAACCATAGTATAAATCTAAAATAAATTAGCTGTATTTGATATTATCGACTTGTCAATGTTCAGTGTTCTTGACTGTTTTAAGTATAATTAAATAAGGATTACACACTGAAATTAGTTATATATATTTTAAACTCTCCTTTAATCTATAAATACCCTCTTCATCACTTTTACCCATTATAGTTTATTCATTCAAGGGTAAATTTACCTGAACAAATTAGCTTGGACGGTTTAACTATAAAATGTCATGTAAAAGTCAACATTTTTGTGAGACGGATGACTGAGAAAGTTCTGCAGATTTCATTTGCAAAAACGATTAGGTCCTATGCCATTAAAAGATATCTATTCTCCAAAAATCTGAAATAGATGAAGATCTGTTTTTGAGTGATCATGAATTTGAGTCTTCAGAGTGAGTCCCACCCTTAGGTAAAATAGACTCCAATACTTCGTAAACTTTTAGGTCTATGGTTAAATAAAAATAAATCCACTAGAGCAGTGGTCCCCATTATTTCTGGTACCAGGGACCAGTTACATTGCAGATCATTCTCCCAGGAATGAGAAGGGGTGGTGGTGCTGTGGGTGGTACTTGCTCAGACTGCAGCTTTGACATGGCAGGAGCAGAGGGGCGGAGCTGAGCGTGAAGCTCCGCCTCCTGTCAGTCAGCAGCTGCTGTAGCACCTAACAGAAGGGCTGCTGAGGGGGCGGAAGTTCACTCACTGCTCACGTGCTCACAGCTCATCCATCCCTGCAGCTGGGACCTTCTAAGGCCATGGACCGCTAATGGTTCGTGGTCCTGGGGTTGGAGACTCCTGTACTAGAGCTCCACTCTGAGTCTTGATTTACAGTTTAGACTGACTGTTCTAAATAATAGTTCATTATGTAGCTCAGGAAGCCACTGTAGAGAACACTTCACCCTCAGGATGACTCAGAGCATCTCCAGGAGAATGGCAACTGCACTATGCAACTTCCGGTTAGCTCGGGCTGGAGAGCAGACAGCCCAGATTCAAGTCCTGGGGCTGTACTCATGAGCATTTGCAAGGTTTTTTTTTCCTAGTTCTCAATCAACAAAATGGAGGCAAGAATACCATCTGCCTCAAAATGGTAGGGTAATTAAATGAAATATGTAAACTCCTGAGCATCGTGGCGGGCACGTTATAACGTTTATTAGCTATTGTTGTTAATTTCTTTGCAACAGAAAGGTACTGATATACTGCTTGTAAAGTCCATTGGCTTTTCAAAATAAAAATAAAAAGGAGGAAGAGGTCCCAACTATTTAGAACTATTTATTTCGCTTCAAATTCTAAAAATCAGAATTCTGGGCTGGAGGAATGGCTCAACGGTTAAAGTGCTTGCCTCGCAAATGCTTAGACAAGTGCCAAGTACTGAGTTTGATTCCCCAGCACCACATAAGCCAAGTGTGGTGGTGCATGCCTGTGATCCCAGCACTCAGGAGGCTGAGACAGGAGGATTGCTGTGAGAGTCCAAGGCCAGTCTGGGCCCCATAGTGAGTTCAGGGCCAGCCTGGGCTATAGAGCAAGACCCTGTCAAAATAAATAAATATCAGAATTCTTACACTTTTTTCCAAAAATTTCTTATATACTTGGAATAATTCTTGAGAGTTAGGACAAAAGCATCAGAATTACTGTTACTTCTCTGGTACATATTTTGCAAAATGATACTTAAGTTGCTTATATATTTCTGATAGAAAATACATTGTGATTTTTTTCTTCTTATTAGAGTTTTTGTGGGTGGGCTGCCATAACTGATAAAAATTAATGCCTGGAACACAGAAGTCAGATTATTGAGTGAGGCTAAGAGGTTGAATGCAGTTACAGCATCCTAGTTACTTTCTCGCTGCTGGGACGGGGTACCTGACATCCACCACTTCAGAGGGGAAAGGCTTTATTAGTTTCAGAAGGTCTCAGTCCATGGATGACCAGGTGGTGGCTTGAGATGGTGGATACATAAGACAGGGCTGGGGCCAGGTTGGGGCCAGAGACAGACGGTTCCTCACAGCGGAACACAGCCATGTCGGGGAGATAGGTCAGAGCCAACACGCTCCCCTCCAGGCCAGCCCCAAGCACCCACCCCTTCCAGCCAGGCCCACCTCCCAGAAGTACATAGCATCCGTGGGTGCGTGAGGCTTTGGGGGGACACTGCAGATCCGAACCACAACATACAGGAGACATGAGGAAGAAACCACGGTAGTAGGAGGCATTAAAGATCTCTTGGCAGAATAGGCTGCATTCTTCAAGGGAACTTGGAGGAAGGGTAGGTGTTTGGAAACAGCCTTCATCCTAGAGGAGAAAGAGATGAATGTAAACACGGTGGGAATGTTTAAGGGGGAAAAGATCCCGAAAACAGCCATATTCTGTTTTATGATTCTCGTTTCTCCTGGGGCAGATGCCTTGTTGGAGGAACTGGAACGCTCCACCTTCCAGGCCGGCGATGAATATTCTAACACAGATCCTCCTTCCCTGGATCAGGATTCTAAAAGGGACAGTAACTTCGGCAAGACTCCCCCCACTCAGGGGAGTGAGAATCCCTCACTGGTAAGATTTCATATATTTGACACCTTGAAAACCGATGTCCAAGTACATTTCTGAGAACTAAATTGCATCCCAGGTAAAATGACGAGAAAAGAGAATCCTATATCCGAAAGAGAGGAAATACGTTTTTAAATGTTGATTTAAAGAATGTGGTTCTTGAAAAGAAGGGAAGAATCGGGAAAATTGTCACAAAAGGATACCTCTTCGAAAACTAATGTTTTCTCTAATGGGGGCGTGGAAACAGGCAAAGTACTGGCTGAACCACATGGCGTGTCCTGATGTTACCGCCTGGACACCAGAGATGCCAGGGTAGCCCTCAGGTCGGAGTCACTTGAGAAAGGCCACGTGGCAGCTTAGACAAAGCTTTCCAGCTTTCCAGCCCTTCCTTTCTGCCGAAGAGACTAGGACCTTCAGCGATTGGCATACTCAGAGAAGAGGAAGCTCTAAGGGACCAACTCAGTCTAACTAAATCATAAGAGAGGATGTCCTCAAAAGGAAGTTAGAAATCCAGAGTATCAATTTATGATTAAAACTGTCAAGTAGAACAGATATTAGTGCTTGCTAAGTGTACATACATATATATATGTATGCACACACATTATTTTCTCTTTCTTAAGCGGCACTGTAGTTAGGTTGTTCAACGATAACAGAATCAGTGTGAGAGAAATTGGGTAGATGCTCTTCAGAGCTGGTGATTTTGAACTGCAGCATTCTGATTTATCTTTGGTTAGTCTACGGAACAGCCAGGAATACAGGCAGGAAGCATGAGCTCGCGGGCAGGTTTCCAGCCTCAGTGTCTCCCCCGGGGACTGTGCACTTACCTCCCCGCCAGCTGTGGTCATTATGAGTTTGTGGCCCTTGCCCGTGCCTGCTGTCCTTGTCTGTTCTTACTTAGCACAGCAGCCGCGATGGTTCCTGGAATCATGACCGAGGCCAGGCCACTTTTCTAGTTAAAAATCCCTCCATGACATCCCTTTTCATTTAAGCCACAGTTTTACCCTAAGCTTTGTGGCGTGACTCTATCTTCTGGTTTACCTGGAAAGAGATATTTTCTGACGTCCTATTAAATTTCCCTTACTTCGATTTTTAAGGTTTTTTGCCCCCAGTTTTCTTAGGTCAGAGGGCTTACCACACATTTGGCTCTTCTGGCTTCTTCCGTGGTGTTACCGAGTTGTGTGTAAAACACATGTGGAGAGCAGAATCTCTGTGCATGATGGCTGAGAGGAAACACTGGGTGATGGCAACACATGTATTTTCCTAATCTTGTACAGACCAAACCTAACAAATGGCCCTCTCTCACAAATCGTGTACAGGGTGCCAAGAGCCTGGGGCAGCTAACATCTCTGGCCTTTGATGGCGAATATTTTTGAGCCTTTCCCACACGGGGTGCTTTGTGTACCAGCACTCCTGCCTGGCCGTAGTTCACTTGGTGGTCTGTGACATGCTTGCAGCCTCCTCAGCGTCAGTAAGAAATACAGGAAAATGTGGCTGAATGTCATACAAATGACAAGTGGAGGCTAAACATTCTTGTCAGAGCAAGTAGTATAATCTGACAGCTCTTGTTAAAGCAGTTCGCTCTGGAGCCCAGGCTGGTCCTGAACTCACTGTGGAGCCCAGGCTGGCCTTGGGCTCAGGTCGATCCTCCTGCTCAGCCTCCTGAGTGCTCAGTACAGTATGAGGCACGCCACTTGACTTCGTGTGGTGCTGGGGAATTGAGCTCAGGGCCGTGCACTTACAAGGCAAGCGCTTTAACCACCGTGCCATTCCTCCAGCTGTGCATGTGTAAAATTTGGAGTGCTTGCTTCGTTTGGTAGCATTTTCTATTTTATAATAAATCCATTCAGCATTTGGCTTGAATCAAAATGCCAACAAAAACTTCATGCTTTATTTTCTCAAAGAACTTGGTGACAGATGTGTAATGCGCACATAATGTTTGTCAACATTTCCGGTCTGCTACGGGAACTCCAAAACCAGAAGGGACAAACAGAGTGGAGGGTTGTGAGCCCCTTCACAAGTAAATACCAGCTTCCGGAGGAGGCGCCCGTAGGTGGCAGATCTGGGGGCGCCCCCTGCCCACCTCTGTTGGAGCACTCTTACCTAAGTATGTTCATTTCCAGTTCCAGATTTTCTTGGGCTAGTAAGCGAACTGGTGATGGGAGCGAGGTGACTCCCTCTACAAATCATCAAGTAATGTCAATTTTGTGTCTTGTCACTGACATCTCAGTCAGAAAATTTACTTCCAAAATGGTTTAAATTATCTCTCATATTATTCAAAGGAGTAAATTACTTGGCAGTTCAATCTCCAGGCAAAAGAAACAAACAAAATGCCTAATGTTGCTAACATTATTGTAAACTTCGTTGAAAAGTTCAACGTTGAAGATAAAATGTTGGGTTTTCGTGTTGTGCAAACATGAATGCTGGTGTTGCCGGAGCCCAACAGTGTATAAATCAACTTAAAAAACTGTGGGACAAAAAGTTGCTTAGAGTTGGTTGTGATGTGCACAGAATCTGTGACTGCTTTCAGTCAAGCTGCAGGAGACTGCCCGTCAGAGTAGAAACCGAAGCTGTCAACACTTACATACATTACGCAGCGTATACACACGGGGTACGTAAATAACTGGCACACAGCATTCGTGGTAGAAGCTGGTGTCCGATACAAAGAGGCCCCTCCCCTTGGCTGTGCGTGTTTCCCTGCACGGAGCTGGTAACCCTTGGATTTTGGAAGTGCTTGGCCTCTGAAAAACCACTGTGCAAAGCAACCTCCAGATCTAGGGTTGCTTTACGAGATCAGCTGGGAATCTTTAATCAAATTGTCCAGTGAATCTGGCATGAAAAATTCAGCTTTATGTAAAGCAAATTACTTGCGGCTCCAATTTCTCTCTACAAAAGCCCAGAGAAGCAGAATGAAAAACATCAAAAGATGGGAGCTTACACAATTCAATTACCTAATTTGAAAAAGTGCTTTGGAAAAATCTTGACTCTGATAAATTTGGATTCCTATTTTTAATTGGATAAATGTATGTATTCACCAACAGAATGAAATGAAATTGTGAAAGTCTGTGATTTTGCAGTATCTATATTTGGTGAACTATTAAAAAAAAAGTCCCAAATAGAGACAACTTCAAAGGCTCAGCTTACAGGAACATTGCCGTAGGAAGGCTTCTCTGAACGCAAGCAGAAGGACAGCGCCTGTCAAAAGATTGTCCTGGATTACATACACAGTTTAATAAGAAGAATGGAATTTGGGGTATCTTCCGTTTAGGAGAATTTGCTCTGAACTTACAGGGCCGTTCTAGAGAGGGAGTATTTTCTCAATGTAAAACACTATGCCTACAGAGAAGCATAAATTAAAACTTTTAACAATTTCACATATACTAACCATAAGATGCAGCTTTGAAGGTGATTGCAATTTTATAAAAATAATAGCATCATACTGAAAAAACATTTTTTCAGAAAAATCTCTATATCACAATATCAGTGACGATGGTAAATAACCAATGATGCAAATATATATCAAGAATAATTTTTGCTCTTTTAAGCATTTAATGAGTTTTAAACATTTGTCATTTAAAATATTTTAGAAAATTTTACTTATAAATAAGTTTTGGCTAGAATTAGTGTTTTGATCAGTACATGTATACTTCTAAAATTATAGGATTTAATTTGAAGGGCACCTTATGCCCTCAAAAGTGTCCCAGTTTGAACAGTCTCCTCCATGTGCCCGATCTGGCCCCTTTGTTCCTGGTGACCCTGCTCAAGCCAGGCTGGCCTTCTGGTTTCCGGGGTGCTCCAGGGTGCAGCCAGCCTGCCCCTCTGCCTGGATCATGTTACCAGGATACTTGCTTGCCCCACCTCCCATAAGCCCCTGCTCAAGAGCCCTCCCAGATCAATCACCCTGTAATCGCCTTCTCTCCCTTTCTCCCTCACTCCCTCATTTCTACCCCCTGATGAGTTTTGCATATTTATTTTTCTGTTATTGGCTCCTTACCACCACATTGTAAGTTTCAAGGTATTCATTTTTTTCATTTTTTAATTTGAATATACTTGAACTACAGATTCAGTAACATGTTAATAGCACACAGTTGGGGAATTTGTGCCCATAAATATCCTTTGAACAGTTCTTCTCTTCTGATCTTTTCTTTCCTCCCCTGCCCCCATTCTCAGTGACTCTTCTCTTTCGTAGCCGTCTGTTACCATTCCTCCTTCCCCCTCTGTGTTAAGGTCTTTTTCTGCAACCATTATGGAAGGCAGTGCCGCGATCCCTTGCAGAGCTGAGAATAGAGATCTCATTGGACCCAGCCACAGCTCTACTGGGCATTTCCCCAAAAGAACTATAGTCATATATCATAAAGCCGTATGCATACTCCTATTTATAGCAGCACAATTCCTGACAGCTACATCCTGGAAACAGCTCACACGCCCATCGACAGAGGCATGGGTAAGGAGAATGCGGTGTTGACACACAGTGGAATACCGTGCAGCCACAAAGAAAGACAGATAGGAAGGGCTGAGAGAAAACGGGGCTACCTGGGATCAGTAACACTCTGTGAAATGGACCAGACATCAAGGATTGGGGACCAATTGCTGTCTCTTATGTGCGATTGCTGTAAGTATGTGCACAAAAAGACCCAGGAATTTTTGTGTGTGATGGTTTGGCTTTGGCTTTCGCTGCTGCCTCCACACCCGTGGCGTGTGGCTGGCTCTCAGTGTGTGTTCACTGAATAACGGAAGCGCCGTCCAACCACATCTCAAAGTCGGGCCTGGCTTTTGTGTTACAGCCTGGCCTGGGGTGCCGTCTGCCTGGTTCAGGGGCCACAGCTGTGGTCCATCGCGGGTGCTCGCTGGCTCTGGCTGAGGAGGGCAGGCGCTCTCTCTGGGCAGGGAGGGGCTGCGAGTTTTTGTTCATATCCCGACTACTCTATTAATTCATTTCGTGGGAAAGTACACCAGTTAAATTTCAAATCAATTAGGAGCTCCGGGTCATGATTTTATTTTAAATTACTATCAGCTACAAAGCAGCTCATGAAAGAAGTTCAGATAGCTAGGCTTCGTAGACACATTCTAGATCGTGAAGAGATGGTCATCATTTTCCCCTTTTTATTTTGATAGCATGTGTTCTGATGTGTAGCAGGTCCCCTCGTCTTGCGGAAGTGGCACACGCCCCACTTTGCCCCCGCCCCACCCCTGGCCTCTCCGGGCCGCGGAGCCTGCCGCCCAGGGGGAGCTCTTCCGTTGGGAACCTGGCCTCCCTCTGCGGAGGGGCCTCAGGAAGGGCTGTCTCGGGTGCGCTGGCGTCGCCATCGCCCTGGAGGCCTGCTCTTCCCGGCCGCTTGTGTGTTTCAGGTGCAGCACGTGTCCCCTACCGGCACCCAGGAGCCCCGAGTTTACAGGTATGTTGTCGTTTTTTATCAGATGCTGTTAAAGCCGGAGGCTGCCCGATGGCCGCTCTCCGCCTGGGGTGGGAGTTGGTCCGTAACTGGTGTGCTTGGCCCCTCCGGCTGGCTGGCAGGTCCCCAGCGCCGGGCGTGCGGGTGGGCTGCTCAGGGGTGGGCCCTGCCGTTTCCCGTGCCACCTGAGACTCCACGTGGCCCCGCGTGTTTTGGCCCGTCTGGTTGAGACACCATGCTCCAGTTCACAGAGGAAGGAGACGCTCTGGGGGGGGGGGGGGGTGCACGACCCCAGCGGCCCCCGGAGCCGGCTAGCGCCGCGTGCGCGTGGGGGCCAGTGCGCGTCCTCTTAGGGGACCCAGGCTTCCTTTGTCCTAACGCCTATGTGCAGCCGCAGAGCCACCGGCCCGCTTCTTCCGGCTGATGCAGAATTGGCAGTCGCGTTTCTGGTCCTTTCCTCGGCCGTGGCTCGCGTGCAAAGGGCCTCCAGTCCCGATGATGGGACTCGGTGGACGTGAGACTCTCATGGCGTTGGGTTTCACAGCTGCAGACAGCTGCCCAAGCAGACGACGGAGGTAGGGGCAGGATTCGGCCCAGGAAGTCTTTTCAGTACTTTCCACTTCGGGCACTTTCAGCTTGGGTGCGAGTGGGTCAGTGTGTTGATGCACGCCGAGGCGTGGGTTCTGGCTCAGGACGGCGCGGGCAGTTTTCCCCTACTCGTCCCCTCTGTTCTCCGGTGGAAAAATCAAGACAGGTTGAAAGGCAAGACCTAGTGAATCTTAACTCTTTTAAATGTAGGAAGCTAAGACTTGAACAGAAAGGCCAGTGAACACACGAATACCCAACACGAAAGCCAGCCCGGGCCACAGCCCCTCGCTGCCTGGCCCCTCTCCCTTGCTGCCTTTCTGTGTGGCCTAAGCCAGGGAGCTGACCCTGCTGGTGGTCTTTCTCAGGCTCCAGGGGCCTTGGCTCTCCGTGGCTGCGACAAGTAGGAGGCACGTGCAGTCTGGAGAGGACAGACGGGATTCCAGGTGCTTCCCGAGCTGCTGCCCTGCCAGGGGGTCTCTTCAGTGGGTGGTCTTCGTGCCTTCAGCGGAGGCTCCATGGTGGTGGTCCCGGGCCGGCCGTGATGCCTTTGCCCCTGTTATCTGCCCCTCTGTGACTCAGGAACCCAGTTGACCTTCTGCTGTGGCCACCCCCCGGGTGACCTCTGCTTTGCTCAAGAGTAGTCCCATCCCCCATGGGATCAAGTTTCTGGTTTAAATTCCTTTTGTTTACCCAAATATGTTTTTCTGTCTAGACTCCGTGTGGTTGCCATGTGGGCACCTGTGGGAGAATTGCATAAAACCCACGTACAATATGGTGTAGACATTATCACCTGCTGAGGTGGGTGTAACGTAGGCCCAGAGTGCAGGCCTGCACAGAGAGAGTGCTGGGCTCTGCAAGGGGCCTGTTTCCCTTTCTTCCCTGTCTTGCTTAATGAACTGAGTCCCGCCTTCATGTACCACAAATGTGTACAGATGTGTATAGCAGCTGTGAACAGAGCAACGGGCTAAGGTTTTTTTAAGCAGTCACGTATCAATAGCAATGTGAGGAATAATTTAGAAATGAACCTACGTGAGCATTAACAAGGTAATTTTGGTAATAGGAGGGAAGAATAATTCATAAAAGCATAACAGGAAGTGGAGGAACGTACACAGAATGCCCTTACTTAAGAAGCCCAGATTCTTTTTAATGCAAGTCTTGTGATTCGTGTTACTAAACCTCTGAGTAATGAAGTCTGCTGCTGCTGCTGACGTTGCCAAGCACTTTCACTATCTTAGGAAGGTGGGGGAACAACTCCAAGAAGCTGCAGCTTGAGGTCTGTCTTTTCAGGAACACTTCCTGCCGGGCAGCATCTTAATTTGTGACCATAGACCCTTCGAGGCGTCCCGTCTCCTTCAGAACATGGTGCTGTGCACTTGGCTGCCATGAGGGTAGGAGGACGATGGCCCCCTCTTCCGGCATTCAGCTCGGGCACTAGTTAAAAACCAGTGAGGATTCTTCACATAAGCCCAAGGGTGGCCCTTCTAAGAGACGGGGAAGTTCCATGCCTGGGCTGCGGTCAAAAGCTGCTGCCTCTGATCCAGCTGGGCACAGGCGTGAGGCGTGTGCCTGCAGCCATGCCCAGGAGCGCGGCCTGGCAGCCGTCCCCGAGGGACTGTGGCTGGCAGTTGGAGACGAGGCTCCTCTGTGCTCTCCAGCAGCTTCCAGGGTGTGAGTCGGCCACTTACATGCCTGACCATTTGTTCCCAGTCTTAGAAACAAAAGATTTTTACTTGTGTGCACAGAGGGCTAAGCTATACTTAAAAGACAAAATCTTTTATCTTAAAAGAGGACGCTAGCCGATTTCTCCCTGCATTTTCCTTTTATTAAGCATTCAAAAATAAGCACCCAAAAGACAGGTTTTTTTTTTTTTCCCTTCTTGAGAAAGAAAGGCATCCGTTCTCCTTATTTTTTTTCTTGGCTGCTAAATGCACAAAAATAAGTGAAGCAGAAAATGTATGTTTTTATGTTGAAAAAGTATTTTTAGTGAAAAGATCTCACATATTTGCTTTTATTTGTGGCTTTGCCTGTGTGTGTGTGTGTGTGTGTGTGTGTGTGTGTGTGTCAGAGAGAGGGAGAGAAAGAGAGAGAGAGAGAGAGATTGTATGAGAGAGAGAAAGAATGTGAGAAAGGGACAGAGAGAGAGAGAGAGAGTCGAGTGTGAGTTAGGCGAGCTGTCCCAAACTGAGGTGACTAATGTGGATAACAGACCTGACTCCAGGCCAGGGGTCAGTGACCTCTCATGCACTTGGATGTTGTGGTTCTATGGAAACCGTCACATATGGGTGCAAAGATTTATTTAGCAGTACTGATTATATTGGAAAATATAAAAAAAACCAATCTGTGCATCCAAAAATAAATTTAGTTCAATAAATTATAGTGCCTTTTATGTTTGAAAATGGTGCAACTTTTAAACGTTATTTTGAAGGTCGGAGCACATCAGCTCTGCATTCGACAGGCCCTGTCTGTTATTTGCTGCCTGTGTATTAATTTCAGAAACTACTCGATGAGCGTAGCAGAAGCTATAGGCAGACCGGTTAAATTTTCTACATTTAAAATGTAATCATATCAGCCAAAATATACAAAGTAATTATCTCCTGAAAGGAAGATTGTGTGTGGTTTAAAGTTTTCCCCTGTATTTCTCTATGGGCTTCAAATTTTCTGCATTTACTATGTACCAGTTCTGCATTTTAAGACAATTTAAATAAATATCTTAAAGCTTCGACTGTATGTATGGCGTTTACTGACGGTTTATAGAATCATTAGATACGCGCATGTGCATATGTGTATGTAATAACCGAGATACACCCCGAGACTTGCTAGTGACCCAACCACCACCCCCACGTCCTCCACACTGCCTCTGCTGGTTGTGTGCAGTTGCTGTTTTTCTAGTATAGAATGACCCATTTTGTTTCAAAATATAAGATAAGAAATTATTTCAGGGGCTGGAGGAATGGCTCAACAGTTAAAGCGCTTGCCTAGCAAGCACTAAGACAAGTGCTAAGTACACAAGTTCAATTCCCCAGCACCACATAAACTGGGCGTGGTGACACACACTTGTAATCCCAGCACTTGGGAGGCTGAGGCAGGAGGATTGCCATGAGTCCAAGGCCAGCTTGGGCTCAGTAGTGAGGTCAGGACTTAGACTGGGGTATAGAGCAAGACCCTGTCTCATAAAAGAAAGAAAAGAAAAGAAAGAAAAGAAAAAGAAAGAAAGAAAGAGAAAATTATTTCATAGACTCATGTGTGCAAAAAGTCAAAGAATTTAGAACTATAAAGGAGGAAATGTTAGACACCTCTTCTCCTGCCAACCACCAGTCCCCCAGGTAACTGCTGTGTCGTGGGCATCCTGGCAGAACTTGCTGTGCGCATAGGCACGCTGGCACACTTAGGAACTGGTGCTAACACAGGCAGGAATGGAGGCTAGTTTTCACGTTGTTCTGGGCTTTGCTTCTTCAAATTGACAGCGCATCTTAGAAGTCTGCCTTAGATCACGTACACCTGTGTCTGCATTGTGCAGTGTTTAGCAGTTGTACTTTCTTCTGTAGCACAGACAATCATTTATTTCACTATAGCTCCACCTGATTTATGTTCTATTTGCTCAAAAAAACCACGCCATAATGAGCTTCTTGTGCACCTCCCCGTCTGTTTTTCTGTAGGGTAGAATCTTGAAAATAAAATCGCTGCCTCAAAGCCTACATGCATTTGGAATATTCATAGATACTGCCCTGAAAGGGCTTTAGAAACTTAACACCATTGCCTGTGGTGTATGCACAGTACATGTGTGTGTGTGTATATGTAGAACCCCAACTTTTGCTGTGCTACATATTGTCAAACTTTTAAAATTTTGACTGCTATGCAAACGTCACTGTCTTAAATTGCTTGAAGATTAATGAGGCTGAGCATAGTTTTATTTAAGCAAGTTGAGTTCTGAAACCTGCCTTTAAAAATATTTAGTTCCAGTTTCTATTGCTTTTTATTTTTACTATTAGTTTGTAGAAGTTTTATTAAAAATGAATAATTATGTTTAGCTTTTGAATTTGCTCTATCAAGTTTTTCCTTTAAGACCTTGTTTTGAGATTTTATGCCTAGAAAAGTCCTCATCACCCCATATTATAAAAAATCCTTCCATTTTCTTTTAGTATTTTTAAGTTTCCAATATTTATGTCTTTAATGCATCTTCAGCTTACTCGTCTCTGTCCTGTGTGCAGGTTCTGAAGTTATTATATCCAAGCAGATTATTATGCATAGCGTCCAGTAGTGTGTTTCTGGTTATAGAAATGCTACATTTACCACAGATGAAGTCCTTATACGTGTGTGTGGTTTCCCGGGTCTACTATTTTGATCTATCTGTTTCTTTAGCGACGTTAACAATTTACATGTCATTTTGTGAGACATTACATCTACTGGGGCAAGTTTTTCCTGTCTAGCTTTTTCTTTTTCCAAATTTTCTCTGTGTGTTCTAGCCCATGGATGATGTGTCATTGAGAAAAAAAAAAAAAAGCTGTACCAGTTCGCCCTGGTGTGTGCCGTGACGTTACTGGTGCCCAGCCTGTAGATACAGCAGGGTGGTTACTCTGGTGAGGCAAACGTGCCGAGCGCCGACGCTGCTCGGGTTTGCTGTTCAGCAAGCGTGCCCGGTGCAGTGCAGTTGCATTGCCTGCAGCTCCGGTGTGCACTCGCTGTCTGACTGCTCACCTTGCGGATTTGCTGCTTGTACCCTCTGACCTACATTTACTCGTTCCCTGCCCTCCCCCGCCCCGCCCGCAGCATCCTGGCAAGCCCTGTGCTGTCTTCTCTTTCTGAGTATTCCAGTGTGTGAACGAGTCCCACAGTGCTTTTCCGCTCTGTGGCTGGCCCACTCGCTGACCCCTGTGTTCACCCTTGTAGCAAGGGGCAGGACCCCCCTTTCTAAGGCTGAATTATACCCCAGTATATCCCTGTGCCTGCCGGTCTGTCTTTCTGTCCACCGTTTACCAGTCTGTCCAGTCTGTCTCGGTGGACCTGAGTTTATCCATTTGTCCCCGGACGGACCCTTGCGCCTGACCTCGGTGTTGTGGAGGACGCTGCCACACGTGTAGGGGCGCAGAGTCACAACCAGATGGTGATTTCACGTCCTCTGTGTATACTCTCAGACAGAGATTGCTGCTTCTGTGGTAGTTGTACCAACAGTTTGAGTTGTTTTAGAAACCTTGGTTTTGTCACAGCTGCACGGTTTCACCCGCAGCTCGCCAGGCTTCCTTTTTTCCCCCCATCCTTTGGCCAAAATTTACCTGGGGACTTTCTGTTCATAACCACCTAGGGGGTGTGAGGTCGTGCCCCCTGTGGTAAGGGTGCGCTGTTTCCTCAGTAGTTCTAAGTATGTTTCCTAGACCGACCTGTTGGCCATTTGTAAGTCCTGCCTGTCCTTTGCCTGTTTTAAAATCACGCGCCTGTGTCCTTCATGTCAGCAAGTGGTTTTTCTTCATAGAAATCTTACACATTTTTGTTAGATTTATTTTCTAATATTTTGTAAATTTTTATAAGGTTTTAGAGATGGATTTTTACCCACTGAATTTTCCAATCGCTTCATCATGATCTACAGGAAAGATATTGTTTCACTTTATTCTTGTACCTTGTCGTCATCCTGTTTTTTTTCTTATTCATTTTAATGGTCGTTTGATCATATATGTTTTTTAGAGTGTTTATTTATTTATTTACTTATTTTGAGACAGAGTCTCACTTCGTAGTCCAGGCTGATCCTGAATTCACCATGTAGCCTAGACTGGTCTCAAATGCACAGCAGTCCTTCTGCCTCTGCCTCCTGGAGCTGGGATTACAGGCAGGTGCCCCCACGCCCAGTCTTTATGTGGTGTTGGGGATTTGAACTCGGAGGCTGGTGCGTGCAAGGCAAGAGTTCTGATCACTGAGCTACGCTCCAGCCCCTTGATTGGATATCTTATATTTTCCAGATCAATGATCACGTCATCTGTTTGGGAAGAAAACAAAAGTGAGGATAGTTTGTCTTTTGAAACGATATATTTCTTTCGTTTTAAAAGGGTTTCATGATGGATTCGCAAATAGTATTAAAGATTATAAAGGTTAGCGGGATCTGCATCTGCTCAACTCTTAATTAGAAGTATGTTCAGTATTTGACTGTTAACTACGCAGCCTGGTGTAAATTCCTTATAAGCACATTATCAGACTATGGCATTTCCTTTTTCTTCTCAACCTTCAACACTGGGACTGATCACAGTCACATCTGCATGTTCACCGCAGCAACGTGTTTATAAAGCTCTTCGATTATTTCTTAGTATAATGAATTACATTAATCCTTTTCTTAATGTGGAGCCATCCGTGGAAGGCGGTGTGAACACGACTTGGCCGCGATTTTTTTAAAAAGCATCCTCGTGTTGTTTTTATTCCAGCTTTCTGCCCCTTTTTCCTTATATCACGTGTGCTTGCTGTCTCTCTCCACGTGGGTGTGTTCTCTCCCTGTAGTGTCAAATTTCTGTACTATTTATGAAATTGGATAATTTTTATGTATTTATATGGTTGTAATTTGATTGGTGCATATTAATGGTATAGAACAGTGACTTGACTAGGGCGTATCGATTGGTGTGTGAATTTAGCATGTGTTGACTATTTTCATTCCCATTACCTTCCTCGTCTTTCCTTCTCTTCCTTCTCACTTTCTTCCCCATCTCTAAAAGAGTAACTCCTTTTAATTTCCCACCAGCTCTTCTTCATTAGTTAATTTTATTTTGTGGGCTGCTTGTAGAAACATGATATTTAACTTTGTGAGACTGGCTGGCTTCGGTTCACAAAATAGTCTCCAGTTTTACCCATTTTCCTCCAAAAGACATGACATCGTCCTTCTTCTTGGCTCTATAATATGTCACGGTATATGGAGAGACTACATTGCCCTTATTTATTCGTCTGTTGTTGGGCACCGAGGCTGTTCTCCAGCCTCTGTGAGGTGGGCTGCTCGGAGGTGGTATGTGTGTGTCTCTGTAGGGTGCTGTCTTCCAGCTGTTGGCAAATATGTCAAGGAGTGGCCACATCAAATAGTATGGCTATATTTAGTTTCTGTGAGGAATGTCTGTGTTGATTTCTATAATGTCTGTGCTGGTGTCTGTTCCCACTTCCAGGGGATGGGGCTCCTTCCCTTCACCCGTCCCTGTCCCCAAGCCCTAGTCCTCTCCAGCATTTGCTGATTTTTTTTTTTCATTCTGATGAAAGCCATCGTAGCAGGGTGAGATGGGCTCTCCCTGGAGGGTGGACGTGCGTTTCTGTAATGGATAAAGGAGCCTAGCGCTTCCCCGTGTGCGTCTCGACCGCTGGGTACAGGCAGGGTCCGGCCAGTGCTCCCCAACAGCTGCCGTTTCCCCCCTCCTTATTTATATTTTGCTTCATTACTTCATTTTTAAAAATTTCTATCTGGTTAGGATATTTGAGATCCGTGGGTGGAAAATGTTGCTTCATTATTTCTGACCTTTCTTTTCAGTGTTGTACTCAAGTCTATATATTTTTCATTTAATAAAATTTTGCTTTCAAATTCAAGAAAGGGTGTGCACATGTATTTACATGGGTGTATTCATGTGTTTCCTCATTGCTATTTCTAATTAGTTTCAAAATTCAGTTGAAGTTATTTAGAAATGTTTTATTTTATCTTAAGTGGTTACACTTTTGAAGTTGATTTGTACTTTTGTTCACTGCAGTCTAAGAATAGGATATGTGTGGTTTACATTTTAGAACTTACTGAGCTGTATTTTGATCCTCCACTTAGGGTCAACTTTAATAATCCACTCAAGTAGGATATATGTTCTGTTCATAATTTATTCACAACTGTAGAAACACAGTGTGATCTCCACTTATCTGTACTTTCTAGCCACCGAGTATTTGCAGACCTTTTCAAAAGGTGAGAGAGTAGAACAGTGAGGCTGGCAGCCCCTCTACCTCTGGGCAAGCAGCTGTGTGTGTGGGGGGTAAGCAGGTGGTCATGCTCACTACTGACCGGGACCCCCAGAATGTGGAAGCCTAAGAGTACATGAGAAGAGACAGAATGCTTTATAATTGAAAAATACTGATTTTTAAGAAATACAGGGCTGTGGTTTTAAAGCTTTGTTTCTGAGAGGCCACTTGATGCCTGAAAGTGAGGGAAAGATGGGCTGTCACCTGCACATCCAGCCACTTCTTGACAGCAGTGTGGTGTTTTTGTTTTGTTATTTTTGTTTGTTTTGAGATGACGGGGAGAAATAAAGACAAGACACAGAATCCTTGTCTGCGTTTCTAGTCTACTAGTTATTGTTTTAAATACGGCCTCCCTCTGTTTTTAGATTCATATCTATGGGGTTAATTGTAAAAAATTTCCCAGTAATATGTGTGTGACTTCACAGTGATTTGAGTTTTGATGTGTTAGAGTGACTCTTTCCTCTCTGCTTCTCTTTCTAGTAAGGTCCAAGAGCCAAAGAAATCACCAGCTCCTCCTAAAACCCCAGCGGTGGCCCAGCTGGATGAGCTCATGGCCCACCTGAGTGAAATGCAGGCCCAGGTGGGTACGCCTAAGGACAGCTCCAGGGCCCCACGGCCCTGGGTATCTGCGCCGAGCTCAGGTCAGCAGTCCCTGCTGAGGAAGTTTCGTAAGGTGCCATTCACTTTCCTAGACCAATCTTAACTCAGTGATGGGGCACTGCCCGCCCTCCTGCCCCCGGCCTCGGCGGCGCCCGAGTCCCCTCCTTCCTGAGAGTTTGAGCTGCACCCCTGCGGCTGCCTCGATGGCCTGAACTGACTTGAAACACCTTTCGTGGCCGCTGTCACTTAGAGGAAGAGCCGGAGCCGCGCAGTCTGAGTCAGTGGCCGCGGTGACCGGGCTCCTGTCACGGTTAGGGGCCTGCCTTCTGTAGGGTGGCACTTGGCCCCAGAAGTCACTGAATTTTTGATCACATTGTAAAAAGACTTTTGAAAGAGGAGGGGAGGAGGTTCCTGAGGAGGACGAAAGGCAATGAGTCTTTCGTCATAATAACTTTTAAAATGTCAACAGTCACTGTATTTTTTGATTACCCGCCGGAAAGCTGTGTGTGGCTGGGGAGGCCCAGCCTCGCCTCTGTGTCTCACGTTGGACCGTGAACCCAGCACAGCGCCCAGCACACAATGAGTGAACCCACTCATAAATGATGTTACACCTTTGTACCAGTGGGTTATTAGGCCTTTGGTTAGCTGACACCCGGCCTTTGTGGTGTGTGCCTGCCGACAGTCAAAAAAAAAAAAAATACATTATGAAACTTTTGTTTTCTAACTGATTTAGCCTGTTCTGGTTATACTCAAGTTTTAATTTAAAGTATCTTTTTTTTTTAATAACTCATACAGTCACATTGTACAAAACCGGAAAGTACAAGCGAGTGTACGCTGAGCTCTTTCCCTGCCTCAGTCCCCCGTCGTCGTCTGCTACCCCCTGGAGTTGGTCACTCCTTGCATTGCTGTTCAGAGGTGCTGCCCAGCGGGCGAGCGGAGGTGCACTGACAAATGTGCAGATGTATAGACGCACTGCTGCGTTTTTACTTACTTTTTTTTTTGAGACAGTATTTGACTCTGCAGTCCAGGCTGGTCCTGAACTCACTGTGGAGCCCAGGGTGGCCTTGGACTCACAGCAATCCTCCTGCCTCAGCCTCCTGACACCTATAATCTTAGTTACTTTTCATGCTTAGTATCAGTCGAGCATTAACTTTTTGAGCCCTAGCTTCAGGAACATTCACTAATCTTGTGTAATGGAGGAGGAAGGAAATCTGTCAGAGGACCAGAACTTTCACTTGAGGGAAAGTGACCATCCTGGCTGCTGAGGCAGCGTGAGGAATGTGCGGTTATTCCAGGGAGGGGAAACAGACCACGTAGAGGTCTGGAGGCAGATAGTGACAGGTGCGTGCAGGAGCCAGCAGGGAGCCAGCAGGCCGCACAGGATGGGTCCTTTCACTGCACAGCTGAAGTGCAGTGAGTGAGGAGGTGGGCACGAGCTGAGCCCAGATCTGGGGTGGAGGTTTTGGGGAGCCGCCGAGAGTTTCTGGTCAGCTAGTCGTAGGCAGGTGGTCACACTGACCCAATGGGAAGGAGTGGAGAAAGCTGGGATGGAGGCATGAGGGGAGGGAGGATGAGTTAGGCATCTCTCCTGCACCCTGAGACTCTTCCTTTGAACAGTTGGTAATAGTTTGGGATTTCGCTTAAGCAAAGCCCATCGGTCAGCAAGTCTTATCTGACCTTCCTTCCCTTCTTCCCCTCGCACTCATCCAAGTCGGGGTGGGACAGGCTGCCCACATCCGCTCCTGCTCGCTGTCGCCTAGCTCCCCCCTCAGCTGTCACAGGGAGATTGTGGGCCAGATCCCTGCACTCTCGCGCTTGGGTTCCCATCACCTTGGAATAAACCTGAGCTTCCCTCACGGTGGCCCCTGTGATCTTTGCCTTTCTCTCCATCTTCTCCGTCTCCCTCTGCTCCCTCCAGTCTCACCAGCCTTTTGACGGTCCCTCTGAGGCACCAAACTCTTTCCTTCTGTGCGGCCTTCTCTTCCTGTGGAGTACTTTTCACCACACATGTCCAGATCTCCAGGATCCTGCACCTACCTATCCACTGCTCCGTCTGCTCTGTCCAGCCCGGCCTAGTCAGTTCTTCCTCACCACCCTGCCCTCTGCCCCTTCTGCCTTCATACGCAACTTACAACTTTTCTTCGCCTGACATTGCAACGTATGTTTGTTAATTGTCTGTTGCCCATAGAGTATAAGTTCCACGATAGCAGAATTTTGGTCTGTATATACATGGCTGTAGTACAAGTGGTTGTTACAATCTAGGAGCTCAACAAACATTGAAAAATACATAATAAAAGGAAGATATTGTTAAATGTTGACAGGGATCATTATACAAAGGTGACTGAAGAACATGATGAATGTTTAAATTGTAATAGAAGACACATGGCCGTGAATCCTCCTCAAATTCTGCCCCCTGCATATTGAACACACTACCCCGTCATTCTCGGGACTTTCTGAAGCAGGTCTGGAAGTCCTCTTTCCTGAGTGTCTTTAGGAGGTGTGGTTCAGTCTGTGGTGAATGCTGCTGCTGAGTGCCATCCACTGGAAACGTTGGCTTCTGGCTGTCCCCGTCCGCCGCGGTCACCAGATCTGGCACTGTGTGGCTTATGGCTCTTCCCCAAGGTCAAAATGGTCTTAGTGGGGCTTGTAATCCCGACACTCTGGGAAGCTGAGACAGGAGGATCACAAGCTGGAGCCCAGGCTGGGCAGCTTAGTGAGTCCCTGTCTTAAAATAAAAATAAAAAATGGGCTGTGGATGTGGCTCAGTGTGAAGGCCCTGGGTTCCGAAATCCCCAGTGTCGTGCAGACACGCGCACAAAGGGATGTGAAGGGCTAATGCTCTGGATCAGTTCAGGACTGGGAGGCAACCAGTACACCACAGCTAGACACACACAAAACAGGACTTCAGAAGGTCACAAGGGTGATACGTGAGTTTGAAATGAAGGGCAGAATTCTGAGGGGATTGAACAGCGATGTGTCCTCTACTGCCATCATTTTAAAAATGGAAACTTTTACCATTTTTAATCACACCATATAAGAGTTAATCTTCATAAGCCCAACTTTCTAGAGTCAGAAAAGATTTCTAAATAAAGGAATGTTGTGTAAATATCGCGTGACCCAGTGAGTTTAGAATGAGAGGGAAGTGAGAGCCCTCTCACGGGTGTGAAGATGTTGGGTTGCTCTGACGTCCCAGAGGAAAGTTAGGGGAAGACCAGGAGACGGGTGGGTAGGAACGAGCATATGCGATTGTGTGCGAAGTGCCAACACAAATCAAAGTCAAACGGCCGTCTTCCCTGTTTCCAGGTTCCAGTGAAAGCAGATACCAGCAAGAAACCTGTAACAGATAAGCAGGATCCGAAGGTTTCCCTGGACTCAATGCTTGGGGGGTTGGAGCAGGAACTGCAGGACCTCGGAATTGCCACAGTGCCCAAGGGCCACTGTGCCTCCTGCCTGAAGCCCATTGCCGGCAAGGTGAGAGGAGCCACAACGGTGGTGGCGGCCCCTGTCAGCAGAGGGGGGACCCTGCTGCCCCTGGCTCTGCGTGTTCATCTGTCTGTGGCATCGGGATGGCTCTTCTTGCATTCTACGACATTTTTGTGAACAAACTGATCACTTACGGGGCTCTGGGCTCTGAGCTAAGTGCTTTATGGTATTCCCTCGTTTAATGGTCCTGTTGGCCCTCCAAGGACACTGTGTCACTGTTCCGTCTGTAAAGACACGGACACTGAGAATTCAGGGGCTTTGATGGACACGCCAAATGTCCAGAAAGAAGTAGCAGATTAAGTGTTTCTTCTGCAGTGTTGTTGGTGATGAGGCTTTTCTCGCCACTCCCCCCTTTTCCGACATTTCTGATCTAGTCGGGTCGATGACAGTTTTCAGCTGAGTGTGTCGCAGCTGCACTCACAGCTGCAGACTTCGAGTCATAGCTACATCACCTTTCACCAGAGCCACTGTGAAGGGCCTTCGGACCCAATGGCGTGGGTGGACACGGGGCAAGATGCTCAGGGAGGAGGATTGAAAGCTCACGTGGCTCCTCTCTTCTGGGGGCCCACACACACGAAGGCTGTAGTTCTTTCTCGTCTGCCACCAAGTATGCTCTAGTTCTCTGGGCAGCAGCCTGGGAAAGAGCAGTGACAGGCTTTTATCAGACAGGGTGGTCAGGTGCTTTTTAACTACCCGAAAAGCACTGGCAGCAGACAGCTTCAGGTGCACCCTAGGTGTAGACCGTGGCGTTGGGCACCGCTGCGGGTGCCGTCGGCGTGGACTGCAGTGGGAGGAGTGGCCCAAGCCCTAGGCGCCTTCCAGGGCCTCCTCCCCCGCTGGCCCCCACACCAGGCTCTGTGTTGTCCCCCAGGTGATCCACGCTCTGGGGCAACTGTGGCACCCAGAGCACTTCGTCTGCACTCACTGCAAAGAGGAGATCGGCTCCAGTCCCTTCTTCGAGCGGAGCGGCCTGGCCTACTGCCCCCAGGACTACCACCGCCTGTTCTCCCCGCGCTGTGCCTACTGCGCCGCCCCCATCCTGGATGTGAGTATCACGCGGTGTAGACCGGGTCGCGCCTGACATCTCGGCAGCCTGGCAACACCTCTCTGTGTGCTCCTCTTCCAGAAAGTGCTGACAGCCATGAACCAGACCTGGCACCCCGAGCACTTCTTCTGCGCCCACTGTGGAGAGGTGTTTGGGACAGAAGGTAGGACTGGGGCACTGTGCCCAAGCCCCCTGCCCTCCTCGCTCGGAAGCCATCGCTCGCTGTCCTCCAGCCCCCATAACGCAAGGTTTTTTTTAATTAATGTTTTGCTCTTTTTTAATAGAAAAATTAATCTCCCGCCATGGCCAGTCCACTAAGTGGGTGTCATTCTGCTTTTGCACAACTCACATAGTGACACACAAAGTTGCAGAAGTGACAGTTCAAGCACGGAGCCTCCTGGGAAATTAAACTCACTTGCATTTTTTTTTTTTCAGCACAGAGAATTCCTCTTTAAGACCCAAGTTTCTAAGCACATTGGGCCCCAGCACCCTCCCCCAGGGACAGGGTCCTGAGCCAAGCCTCCCTGGCTTCCTTTGTAACTGTTATTATCCAGGCTGTGCAGGAGCTTACTCTGTGATTTCCCCTGTGGCCAAGAGTCGCACAAGAGAACAAACACACCCCCTGTCCCCACGGCACTTTCACGGTCACCCTCCGAAGGTAATTGGCCCCAGAGAGCCTCTGGGGAAGTAAGTGCTAAAACTTTCCCAATGTAGTGGCTTATTACCTGCAGGGGCATCACAGCCACGCTGACTGATTGCATTTGACTCCCCTCCCGAGTAGCGTAGTGTGGAGTTGGAGCAGACGCTGCAGGGTCGCTTGAGGCCAACTGCCCCCTAGGTACCTAGCTGAAGGTCACTCCTAGGTCACCCACTGTGGGGCATCTCCAGTGATACTTGCTGATCGCGAGCTCCCTTGAGGTCATTTGCTTCATGGGGCTGCCAGCCTCACCGGGCACCTGTTCCTAATGCAGAATCCCAGGCCCCATCCCAGACCTATTGAATCGCAAACTCAGGGCAGGGGACGGGTGGTACCCCAGGGGAGGACTCAGTATTACATTTTAGTAAGTTCCCACGTAGGCAATTCCTAGGGAGGTTTAAGAGCACCGTATCACACACTAGTAAAAACAAAAATGCTTGTGGGTGTTTGTTCTCCTTAAATACTAGACTGCAGATGTGGAGAGACAAGGGAGGTGGTGGGGGGAGATACGAGGGACTCAGGTGGGGTCTACTAGTTCCCCCAGGATGAATATAACTATTACGTATCACAAGTATATGCAAATAAAAATTTTAAATGTAGGGCTTCCTGTATGTAGTTACCCTTGTAGAGTCTAGGAATCACTTGAATAAGTGAAGTGAGCTCTCCTGGATCTTGAGGTGTAGAGCAAGAATACAGGACAGCGCATACAACGATTAGATTAGATTGTAGGTCTGTGGGCCTCAGAATTCTGACAAATGGTTTGTTTTTCAACGAAAGCCCAGAAGAGTAAAGGAAGGCATTTTAAAAAATGATTTCGTGATTCCCGTCCCAGCCCCTGGCTATTCCTGTTGCAGTGTTTTGACCTGGCCACTTCTGACCAGGGAGACTTCTAGAAAAGACGTTTCACACGTGGGCGGCTTTGCAGCCTGCCGTGCATGCTGGGCTTGCGTGCTATTTCAGTGGGGTACCGTGACAAGAGAGCCCTCCCAGCTACACAGGTAGGGGGCTTTGAGGGTAGGGCTCTACTCTGCCCCCGGGTCCTACACAGAGGTCACCCTCAGGATCCAGGTTACACTGCCGTATTGAACGTAGGCCCAGCTTTGAAGCTCACCTCCTCCACTGACTAATTACAAATAATTTCTTTGAGCTTTTTTCCCTCCATTTGTAAAACAGGGCTAAAATCTAAGCAACCCACAGAAGATTGTTGTGAAGAATTTAATTTCAACTTAGTATTGTAGATAGATCTGTGGGTAGAAGCTCTCCAAAGCCAGAGCTTCCCTGTGGTTTTCCTGATGGTTTCGTTTCTTTGCTGAAGTGAGACTCTCAAATTGCAGCGTATTCTTGGAGCTGATGCCCTCGCTTTTGCTGTAGTAATTTGTTCACATGTCTGCGTATTTGAAAAGTATTTACTTAGCAACTACTCTTCAGGTGTCTAAAACTATTAGACTAGGTGTGTGGTGACAAAAGTCAAGTTCCTGCTGCAGTGAGAAAGAGATAATTATCAAATGAGCCAACTAACTACAAACTCTGTCTATTAAAGGAGAGGGAGTGATTAGGCACTTTGAGATGAGGCAGCTGCGCCCCTTCTGTCAGGCCAACTCAGGAGCGTGAAGGACAAAGTTTCTGGGTCTCTGGGGAGGTGAGTTCAGGAGCAGAGGGGATAGGTCTGTCGCTTGACTCTGTGCTGGAAGATGAATTAGTTTCTTCTATTTTTCTTTTTTTTGATATATAGACCATATAAAGATCTTGTGGAAATTTTCATGAACTGTAGAAGTAATTAACATTTTTATACATTTATATATATTATATATATTTCTTTTACTCATTTATTCATGCTTAAATTATATAGTATTCCTAAAATTATTTTCTCATTAAGCATTTCTCCATATTGTTTCATTTCAAAAATAGTCTTAACAATATCAATCACTCCATTTAGGGTTTTATGTAAGCAGATTATAAAAGGTAAAATTGTACTTGCCTGAAGATGTTCACTGAGGCGTTATTTATGGTTCCAAATATTGGGGGCAACTAGAATAGTTGTGGGGTTTTAGTGGCGGGGTAACGAGTATCTTTGAATATGGTTCTGTCTTTTGAATTATTTGTATGCATTAATTCCAGAAGTTTGTGGGGTACAAAAATGAGGGCGAGGTTGGTGAGTGCTGGGATTGAACCTTATCCATCCATTTTGAAGCTCCCCATAGATGACTGTGACCTAGTTCCAATGGTGTAGGTAGCAAACTGCTGACATTTCTGTCATTTCTTTTATATTTATTAGTTGGAATTCTATAAAAACTGTAAGAACTATTTGGTTATACTGAAAGGTGTTCTAGACAGTAAAAATGGAATATGTGCGATCCTTTCCCACCATGCAAGTAATGATGAGAGTTCACCAGCAAGACTCAGCTAGAGGCCAAGGCTCAATTTTTTTGAAATTATGCTTTATTAATTGAAAATTGTAATTTGAACAGTGTTGAACATGAAGGAGGTCACAATGACATGCAAATCAGAAAGCATAATAGGAAAGATTCAAATGAATTTCTGACTTCAGTGCATTGAGGGGTACATACTTCAGGTATTTAAAAATTGTTTCTGTATGCAATTTTAGCTATCCTCTTGCCTTTTTTTTTTTTTTTTGCTCATGCGTGAATTCCAAATTCTGTCACACATTAGAGACACGATGCTTGGGGAAATCAGTGAGCATCCATGCCCACCCCTTTTTCAGAGGTTCCCCCTTCCTGGCTGACCACTGCCCCTTTCTGCCCTGTCACTCATGTTGAGGCCTTTCTATGCCATTATCTGAGGTTCTGTTTTGGAATGTTATTGTGAACTCATGTAGGACAAGAGCTTAGAACTTATTTTTTTTTTTGAGAAGAGAAAAATAAGTTGTGAGTTCATACTGATTATAACTGATTTTAGATTAAGCATTATCATTTTTCTTTGTGATAGTATATGTGTGTGTGAGTGTATACATGTGTTTTACATTGAAAATCTTGCTTTTCAAATGTATTAGTGTAATTACTTGTTTTATTATGCAACCTACCTATAATTTAAAAACAATATAAACATTAAAAGTAACAAAATTGCTTTTATATATAAGATATAAGCAATATTCTTTTGTTGGTTGGTTTTGGGCAATACTGGGGGATAAACCCAGAGGATAAACTCAGTGCCTCGTGCACACTAGACAGTCACTGTGCCCCTGAGCTACAGCCTTAGGCTTTAGTTTATTTATTTATATTTATGTTTTAAAGGTATAGAAATGGTTTTCATCTATCTATTTATTTAATTTTCTTTGAGATAAAGTCTCACTGTATTCCAGACTGGTCCTGAACTCATTATGTAGCCCAGGTTGGCCTCCAACTCATGACAATGCTCCTGCCTCAGCCTCTTCAGTACTGGGATTATAGTCCGGCTTGTATGGTGCTGGGGACTTAAGCTCAGGGTTAGGCAAGTGCTCTAACCGTGTGCTACTTCTCCAGCTCTAGTTTTTATTTAGAAACAAAGGACAGAGAGGTAAAAGATCCTGCTATCCAGAAGGGAGTTCTGAGTCGGGTTTCTCTTTTTTTTTTTTTAAATTTTGAAACAAGGTATTACTATGTTGCCCAGGCTGGCTTTGAACTTGTGATCCTCCTGCCTCAGTCTCCCAAGATGTTGGTATCACAGGCATGTACCAGAGTACCCAGCTACAATATGATGTTGGTATGTGTAGTTACATAGTTGCTGGAGTCAAGCAAACGAACATAGATAGCCTCTACTGCGATAAAAGCATAACATTTTACTTTCCTCACAAATTTCTTTCACAAGTAAATGAAGATAATTTCAGGTTTCATTGTAGCTACTTTTATCTTTAGAATGTACCGATTAGGACTGTATGGACTGATTGCTGCATTTTAAAGACACTTGAATGAGTCTTTTTCTGTTTTTGGTCACCCCATCATTTTAATATACAGTTAATTTGTTTTAACTTTATTCAAGTTTTAGGGAGTTCTTTCTATTTTAATTTTTCACCTATTAATTTTAAACAACAGTAATTGAAACCAGACATATATTACTCATCTTTAATAGAGGGTATAATTAACAAATACTTTTCTCAGATTGTCATTTGTCTTAGATGTTGCTTGGACATTTTTTAAACATAAGTCATCTACACATGTTTTTATATGACTAAATTTACCAATCTTTAACTGCTCTTCAAGTTGGAGCCCGCTTTATGACAGTTCTCCTGTCTACACATTGAGCATAATTTTAATTTATGTAACTTGCCTGATTACACTTAGATTCTACATCCACTTGGAAACTCCTATTTATTTTAAAATAAACCAAACAATTTAAATTATTTTAAAACAAATTAAACTCTTTTACAATGTTAGCCCTCACCCAGATGCTGTTGTAGGCAGGGCTCACAAGAGCCACGATATCTAGTTTCTGTCGGAGCTGGGGGTGGGGTGGGGGCGGCGCAGAGACTGTAGCGATGACTTCAGATAATGGAAAAAGCTGTGAAACCAGTGAAAAAGGATGAGCGATGAAGCGGGGCGGAAGGGATGAGACCACACAGGGGTGAGCCCAGAGGGAGAGGGGGGCCACGGCCCTGGGGCCTGGGTGGAACCCTGAGTACAGGGACAGACAGGGGAGTCGCCCACGCGCACGGCTGACCCGCTTGTCCGTTCCACCTCGTGTACGTGTCCAACAACCCCGTCACGTAGGCATGCGCAGAAGTCGCCGAGGTCGGGAGGTGCCCGGCCTCCGGGGCTCACGCTGCGGCCTGGACCCCGGCCTCCCTCAGAGCCCGGGAGCGGTTCGACCCGCACCTGCCCTTGGTCACCCTCGCTGCCGTCCCGCAGGCTTCCACGAGAAGGACAAGAAGCCCTACTGTCGGAAGGATTTCCTAGCCATGTTCTCGCCCAAGTGCGGTGGCTGCAACCGCCCGGTGCTGGAAGACTACCTTTCGGCCATGGGCGCCGTCTGGCACCCCGAGTGCTTTGTGTGTGGGGTGCGTATTCTGGGGCCGCTGGGGTCGGGGAAAGCCCAGGTTCTCCTGTGTGAGAGGAGGCAGCTGTGGGGGAATTCTTGGGTGCTTCCTCCGGGAGAAGTAAGGCGCACACCCCCGCGCGGCACCTGCTTGTCTTGTAAGTGGGCGGTGCGGCCCCCGTGGGGGACCCGTGAGATGCCCGCCCGCTGGCCAGGGCTCAGCAGTACTTGGAGCAGGAGAATTTGACGAGGCTGATATCTTGTCCCTTGGCATGCAGATGGTGGTCAAAAAATGTAGCAAAGGTAAAATTTTAGAGATGTATTACAGTAGAAGACAAATGGCCGTCACGGGCCCTGAAACGACCTTTCTGGCCGCGGCATCCCGGGGTCCCCGTTCCCGAGTGTCCTTAGACGGGTGACCAGACACACCCAGGCCACCGCCCAGCGCCGCCCGGGGGACGGCAGGCGCGTGGACACGTGGCACCGTGTCCTCCTCCGTCTTACTGACCCGATCTAGCCCCACGCACCCTCTGACCCTTTCCCCAAGTCACGCTGCCCCTCGCGGGCCGGCGCGCAGGGAACGGCGCTCAGGACGGCGGGCTCAGGCCGGCCCGAGGGCGCAAGAACTCAGGGCCGCGCGCTCCCCACGCGGGGCCGGGCTCCCGCGGCCGTGGGTCCTCGGGGAACACACCCGGCCCTCGGCCCGGCCCGTCTCACGCGTGCCCCCCCTGCGCCCCAGGATTGCTTCGGCGGTTTCGCCACCGGCGCCTTCTTCGAGCTGGACGGGCGGCCCTTCTGCGAGCTGCACTACCACCGCCGCCGGGGGACGCTGTGCCGCGGCTGCGGGCAGCCCGTGACCGGCCGCTGCGTCAGCGCCATGGGGTCCGCGTTCCACCCCGAGCACTTCGTGTGCGCCTTCTGCCTCGCCCCGCTGGCCAAGGGCGTCTTCCGGGAGCGGAACGACAAGACCTACTGCCAGGCCTGCTACGGGAGGCTCTTCCCGCTCTAGGCCCGCCTGCGCGCGCGGGGGACGCGGGACTCAGCGCAGGGCCGGCGGCTTCGGGCTTCTGGTCTTACTTTGTTTTTAGATCAGGGGCTTGGACTTAGGCTCTGCTCGCCAGGCCTGCTCACGGGTGTATATTATTCGTGAGAGCGGGAGTTATTTTCTTTCCCCTTTGCACTGCTGCCGGGCTCTGCTGAGCTGCTCACCTCGGGCCCGCAGAACTGTCCTGCGTCCCGCCCCGTCTCCCCACCAAGCGCCTCCTGGGCACGCCTCAGACAGGCTCTTTGCCCTGGGCCTTCCGTGTCCCCTTTCAGTGTATTCTTGTTTTTCAGGAGGAAGTAGATTTCAATCAATATTTTTGATAAATAAAGTGGTTTGCGGTTTTAGTGACTCATTGTCATGTTTATGTGGTGGATAAACTTTCTGCTTCCCATGTGGTTGAATCAGCATAGCTAAATCTGCATCTTGGTTCCCTTCCATACAATTTTTTTTTTTTTTTTGAGACAGTCTTACTCTGTAGCCCACGCTGGTCCTGAACTCACTACGGAGCCCGGGCTGTCCTTGGACTCGGGGCAATCCTCCTGCCTCAGCCTCCCGAGTGCTGCGATTACAAGCATGTGCCACGGTGCCCGGCTTTATGTGGTGTTGGGGAATCAAACTCAAGGCCTTGAGCTTGCTAGACTTGCCAGACAAGAGCTTTAACTTTGCACTGTTCTACCGGAAGGTGCTTTTTTAATCAAAGGAAATTTATATAAAAGAAGATACGCGTATTTACCACCTGTACTCTTCAGTGTGGGTCAGTGACCATTCGGTTTGGGGGTCAGTAACCCCATCGCCTTGTGACGGAAGAGCTTCTTCACGTGATTGCATCACTGCTTGTGCGCAGAGAGGAAGTCAGGCCCCACCAGCGCCTCAGGAATTCATCTCCGACCTCCCCCTCAGCTTTTCAGCTGCCTGTGAAGGCAAGAGATAGCTGTTCTCAGAGCTTTGCAAAAATAAAAAGTTACAATGTACTGTTTTCTACTTTGGGTTAGAGAGCCGACCCCCGAAGAAAAATCTCCTCTTAGCGTTTGTTCCTCTCAAAAATTGTAAGTAAATTTGTAGAAGAGACTGAGAGGCGATGAAAGAGTCTGACTTTCTTATACCTTTTCAGTGTACTTATGAAAGCCAGCTTCCCAAGACGCCATCCTTAGTTAAAAGAGACATTGGTAAGGTACATACTCTATCTTTCTTACTGTGGTATTAAAATAATCACACCATTTTTTACTTTAGCAGAAACACCCCCAGAGTTTTAGAGTCCTTGATTCTGAAATAAATTACCCATAAAAACTCCTTCACTAGAAGTATTTTTAAAAATAGGCCTGAATCTGTCATTCTCAGCTTGATATGGGACTAGGACTTCGTGGAGGACAGACCTGGCTTGAGTGACTCTTGCCAAGACTCAGGATTTCTGTCTTCTCTCCTGGAATGGATAATGAGGGAGCTTTAGGAGTTCAAAGGGAGTAACAACAGTTGGTTCCATAAAACAGCAGCTCTGGGTGCACGCAGGCTACGTAGGAGTCCACGTGGGGACAGCGCCATCTGGCCTTGGGGCCTGTTTGGCTCGCTGGCTGCACCAGACTAAGCAGAACACACTTGCCACTTCTAACCATCGTCCTCGGGGTCTTCACTGTATGATGTCATACACAGGTGCTGAGGGGACAGTGCTCCTCGTCTCCATGGCAATGTAGCCTGGAAAATGAGGGAGTTTCGCTGTAAGAAAGAATGTCCAGGTGCTAAAGGCTTTTTTCTTTTTAACTAGCTACTCTGAGATGCCTTTAGACTATAAATATTTAAGGATGTCAGAGAAGAGCCAGAGCTCCCTGAGATGCAATTATGGCATGAAACATTTTCTTCTCTCAACAACAATAAGTGGTTCTGTTCATTCAAACAGAGATACTGCTGTGAGGACCAGGGTTTTAGCATCAAGGAAACTGCTCATCTGGAAAAAATCCTCCTTGGTTTAAACCCCAGAAATACCATCCCTCAAGCTTATCTGCCGACCAACCTTACTCTTACGTCTGAGTACCCTCTGGGTGCTTGGAAAAGTGAAGTGCATACTCCCAGAATAGGGCTTTTCCACCCGTACCTGGAAGAGGAGTGAACAACGGCTAGGATGGATATTTATACCTAAAGTACTTGTTACAATAAAAGACATGTTGCCGTGAATCCTCCTCTCTTAAAGCCACTCATTTTATCACTCTTGCCCCTTCAGAAGCAGCTCTGGAGATCTGCTTCTTGAGTGTCTGGGTGTCTGTTTGTGACAGCTTCAATCAGTTCAAAATGTTTATAGCTGTTTCTGTCAAGTAAAGACATGAATTGTGTGTCCTCCTCCTCCTCATTCACTGGACGTGGCATCACGTGGCTGGCTCTTCCCCAAAGCCACAGTCACCATAAAAGGTAGTTTTGAATGGATAGAAGTCATTGGGGCACAACTGAAGACATTCAGGAAAGCAGACAGCCAGAAGAACAGGGCAGGCGGTGTGTCCAAATTCGGGGGATTGAATGCAATGGATCTTTTACTGTAATACATTTTTAAAACTGTAAACAATAGCCATATTTTGTGATTAGACACCAACTAGAAAGGAATATCAGAAATGTATTCTCAAAGACAAGTCCCTCCGTTTGGTCATTACTCTTTGAAATAAATGAGTCCTCCAAGGTGATACTTTGACAAAGGAACAATCCACTTCCCATAGGAGTTCCATCACACACTCCTTTCTTAGCCTTGGGATGGAGGCCAGACGTATGATCCTGTTTTCATGACTAGTAGGAGAAGACAGTGCTCTTCTCTTGCTTTAGTTAAACAAAAGCCCCAAGATTCTCCTTAACTGGACCAGGTCACATACCTGTAAGATCAAAGAAAGGTCCTGGCAGAACCAAAAACTGCAACCAGGAGGAAGAGAATTTGGAATGAAAATTTTTCATCCCAGTGACCTTAAGTCTCGATAGCAGGTCCAGGTATAAGGCTCTCGTGGCCCTACACCTGGGTAGAAAGTCCAGGCATCAGGCCAGGAGTGAGATACAAGGGCTAATGCATAGAGATAAAGGGCATGAGAAATAGTAGATGCATTAAAGTGGCAAAGGGTAAGAAATGCAAGCGTAAGGGCACAAAAGGAGATTCAAAAAGGAGCGAGAGAATGATTATGAACAGAGCTTCTGTGTAGTGTGGGTAGATTAGGCAGCACGTGGGTAAGGGATTGGGCAGAACAGGACAGAGCAGAGTGGCTGGATAGGTTGGGAGAGCAGGCAGCTGGCTGTGGTTTGAAGGGGACAGGACCCTGCTGAGTCTAAGTTGTCATCATTAGTTGGCCAACTGCTGCGGCCAACAAAGCTATTACGTCAGGGCCTCTGGAGGTTGTTAAGGCCGCCCATAGTTGCTGAGGTCTACAAGGTTGCCATGGCCAGGAAGGAATGGAGTAGCTAACTCTAAGCCAAGGTCGTACGCAGAGAGCCAAGGTCTGTGTGTGGGAATGGCTGAGTTCAGCACAGGAAGCCCACAACACTCACTAGTGATATTTTGGATTCTAGAGCTTGGTTGAATCTGAACTGGACCACTCCCCAAATTAGAGACAGGATGGAGTGTTCTACAAACACAAGGACTGTGAGGATGAGATATGAATGCTTAAAAAGCTGGGTAAGGAAGTGAGTTAAAAATCTTGCATTCATAAGTTTAAAAGTGAAAACGTTAGTTTCTGAGTTCCAGAGTAATGAAGGTAAACAAGTAGATGTTGGCAGAGCCTAGAAGGAATGTATCTGAGAACTTTACAGGATACAGAAGCCAAGGAGAGCCCGGAATGATGGCACATTAGTCACTCTCCCATTGCTGGGGCGAAACAGCAAACACCTCAACTTAAAAGTGGAAAGATTTATTCCGGCTGACGGTTTCGGTGGATGCTGTCCATGGTTGGCTGGCTCCAGTGCAGACGCTGCGTGAGAGAACGGCATAGCAGAGGATAGCTGCTCACCTCATGGTGACCAGGAAGCAGAATTAGAAGGGAAGATCTCAGGATAAGAATGCATTTTTCTAGGTCACCTCTGACCAGGCCCCACCTAGAAATAGCACATTCAACGCCTGACTCCTCTGTTAGTGAATACACCGTTGAGCACAGCACCCTATACTCCATTTACCTTCTACACACACGAGACTTTGGGGAGACATTTGAGATCAAATCCGTAACAGTGGTGTCATGGGGACACATGGCAGAAACATGGGTCTCGTCCAGATACACAACTTAAAGAGGCATCAAAAACAGCTTCGGTTTGGGAATTGGGGAAAGGAGATCTTCTGGCTGAAATGCGATGAGACGGGGTTGGGGGGAGGCACCTTCCATGTGTGACACCATTACTAAGGGAAAAGGAGGAGGAAGAGGGTATTGGCGTTCTCTGAGATTCAAAAATGTTTTAGACATCAGGCCATTAGAGGCAAGTGCCTTGGGCATAATCAGGTCTTTAATAAAGACAGTGCTGGCAGCCACTGAAATAGAAGACAAAAAAATGGCCGCCTGCCCCCAAGACACTGCAGAAGTTTGTAATTTGATAGAATCGACCAGCAGGGCAGCACCCAGGCGCTGGGAATCCAGAGCTCAAAGGGAAAGAGGAAATTTACTAGATCCAGAGGAGGGAAATAATTTCCAGTGAGAGCTGATGGTTGGATTGCTCTTACTTGACTTTGCCACTAGGCAGCCATGTTTCAAGTCTATGTTGCAAGAAAGTAGACAAGTGATATAGGAGGTTCCCATTCAGCTAGGATAAGTCTGTTGTGCCCAAATTAATATTCTGTAGAAAGTCACCTTCTAACTGAGTTTAAGTTCACAGAGCATGGCTTCTGGACAATTGTACGTACTTCCTGACCTGCTGGTGAGGTAGATCCATCTTCCCTTCCTACTGGATGTCTCTAACTCTTAACCAGTATACCCTCTGGGAATAACATATTTGCCTGAGATAATAACTCTGATTCTAGTAAGAGAGAAAATTATAGATGTAATGGAAAAGCTTCCATAGCTGAGAGCACACCAGTCAGAAAATCAAAGAGGACTTCCTCCCGTTAGCTCAATGTAGTATTTGATTTTGGATTTGGATGCTTTCATACTTTGATAAGCCATGTCAAGCAATGTGAATGGACATAATCAGAGATGTGAAACTGAGTGGGAGTTAGGCAGCCTTTCTCTCCCCCACCTCAACTTCACCCTCAATCTAGTTTCTCTACACGGAGTATCTTACGTGTGTGTGTTTAGGGAGAGCAAGTCTGAATCGGTAGGGGGAACAGGGTAGTCATGTGATCTTAGCTAAACCGATTGTACGGCTCCCTCGGGCCTCTGCTGCACTGCCTGGGTAAGCACGATTCTAATTTGTTAGGATTCTAGTGGTGAAGATGGCACAAACCTGTTGCTATGGAGGAAAAGAAAAACTTTGAACACAAGGCCTTTTCACTGAGCTACATCATTAGCCCTTACATTTTTCTTATTTTTAATTTGAGACAAGGCCTTGTTGAGTTGCATGTTACCACACAAAACCAGGAGATAAAAATAATAACTGATCGCATCCCAATGCTCTTCATCCTGGAATAGTGAGATATTTTTTATTTAAGGTTAGGACATCCCTATATATGTATGTAGGCATTGTAGGTTGGGAGGAGAGTCACTTACAGACTCATTCCTGTGCGATTTGCCAGGGAGTTGAGTAATGTGTGGCATCATTACTAAGGGAAAAAGAGGAAGAAGAGGGTATTGGCATTCTCTGAGATTCAAAAATGTCTTAGACATCATGTGATTAATGTTACTTTGTCTAGTTCTCATAAATAGAAAATGAAAAAAATTTAAATCTTGACATCTTACTTTCATATAAAAAGGAAAATTAGAAAATAAAGGAATTTATATCTATACCGTGTCTTGGTCTGTTTGGCTTCCATAACAAAAATATGATGAACTGTTGCAAACAGCTGATATGTATTTCCCGTGTTGTACCCAAGCGAAACAATGACACGTGGGAGAAGCGCCACTCACTGAGCAGAGGTGAGGACTCCTTCATTTAGCTGGTGACTGAGAATGGGCTTTTGCCCCAAAGACTTCTCAGTCCTGAAGAGGGGATCTGGCTGGGTTCATAAAGGAGGAAATCACAAGAAGGAGAATTGTCACAAGACTTCCGCAGGGGAAGATAACACCTGTGTGCGAAGGGGACGGGGTTGGGGTAAGGGAGCTGAAAAACAGAATAAGCAGCCATAAATTACAGAATCGAAGGACAAGGAGCAATACACGAACAGTTATTCAAGATGTATGCCTTGTGCCTGATTTCCAGAGAGGTTTGTGATAACAGTTTAGCGGGTGGGAGGTCAGCAGGGGGTGAGTCATCAGGTCCTGAGGCAGCCACACAGGGGAAGTGACTAGGGCAAAGAAGATGTCAGGATAATCTAAAATGATGAAGCACTTGCCACTTCACTCGGACATCTGGAAATCAGAAATCCCAGATGAGAGCCTGGCCGGGTGGATTCTGGTGAGAGTTCTGTCCTGGCTTGTAGACAGCTATTTTATTCTTCCCGACTTCTCACGTGGTGGTGGGAAAGCCAGAGGGACAGACAAAGGAAAGGGGGGGATTGAGGGGGCGAGAAAGAGAGAGAGAGAGAGAGAGAGTAGAGAGAGAGAAAGCGGAGAGAGAACCTCCTCAGGGATGCCTCTTCTTACAAGGACACTAATCCTGTCGAACACCGTCCCACCCTTATGACCTCATTTAAACTCGACTACTTCCTCATTCCAGATGGAGCTCCACTGGGGTTAGCAGCACACTTTGGCAGGGGCGTGGGGGTGGGAAACTGGACTGGGGAAGGGGGTGTCCCATGCTTTCCTTCAACAACCTGAAAGTTTGATACTTAAGAAAAATTGGAATTAGGTTTACGAGAAATTGAGGAAGAGAAAGAACTGGCCCTGGTGACTCTGAGACGGACCCTAAGGACGCTGCCCAGTGCTTGGCACGAAGGCGATGATTCTCATTACCCTCGATGACACTTGAAAAATACGATTTTCCCTCTTTGGGTGAGCCATCTTTTTTTTTTAAGAGTTAAGACGTGCTGGGGACTCAAAGACAAAATGAGAAGCTCAGAAGATGGTCTATGATGACGCGTGAAGAGCTTCTCCCGAGATGATCTAAAAGTTTTGAAGGACAGGAAAATGTAAGAGAGGAGCAAGTTACAGAATATGTAAGAGAACCGGAGGAATTGGGGAAGGTGAAATTTCCAGAGCTTTCCGTAAAGGAGGCAACACACGAAACAAGGAGGGTGAGTGACCACACACCACGGTTAGGAAGAATAAGGTGGCGGCCGGGGGTCTGTGGCTCTGTGGTGTCCGCGCACGGTCAGCCGGGAGAAGCCAACCTTCCTCTCTGCACGTGTCCCAGTTTGGGGTTTCCTCAGCGTGGCCCGAGACCCGAGGGCTTGTGCGCAGTGGCCTATTTAGTATTACAGGTAGGAGGGCGGGGAAGTGAAGTGGCCAAGGGAAGTAGGTCAGAGCAGTGTGCACCGAGGGCCACGCTGCTGCGGCTGTGACCAGTTACAGCCCAACACTTCTGAGGAACTCTGGGGCTTATCGTAGAGAACCTCTGCCTGCGCTGGCTTTGCTGCAGGCCTGCTGTGGCCAAGGAGAACCCTTCTCCTCTGTCACAGACACGTTCAGTGGGAAGCAGTAGTGTGCACCTAGCAGCAAGGGCCAACGGACCCAGGGGAGAACAGCAGCACGGTGGGGGAAAGTTGTGGATGGTAAGCTTAAAAGAAAACATTCTCAAAAAGTTCCTTGAATCTCTGGTGTCAGTAGATCTTTTGAACGTGTAGTAAGCCGTTCGTCTGCAAAGCTTTTCCATTTCCCAGTGCTGGACAGCTGGGAGGTTTCCATCTAGAGTAGTGGTGGTAGAGTGGACCCAGGAAGAGAGAGGAGGAAAGATTATAATTTCCGTTAACCAATGGAAAGGTGACATGAATAGAGGAAGGCCACTCCACTTTGCGGTAAAGCTACAGCCACCTCTGCTAATTTCTTTTTTCAGACCAGGGGTCCTTGACATCCCTGGCCACGGCTCGTACCATCCGTGACTGGTTAGTAACCAGGCTGCACAGCAGGCTGAGAGTGGCTGGCCTGCAAGCAAAGCTTCACCTGGATTTACAGCCGCTTCACATTGCTTGCGTTACCTCCCGAGTGGTGCCTCCTGTCAGATCCGCCATGGCAACAGATTCCCACCGGAGCATGAACCCTGCTGTGACCTGAACACATGAGGAGGATCCTTATGAGAAGCTACTGCCTGAAGACCCGAGGGGGAGCTGAGGCAGTGACACTAGCGCTGCCTACCATATTCCATGGGAAAATTGTCCTCCAGGAAACTAGTTTCTGGTGCCAACTTGTTGGGGACTCTTGCTTTAGGTGCTTTCTCCTAGGCCCTGTATCCGCAATGTGAGGTGCCTCTAAGACACGCGGACCTGGAGAAGACATTCCACAGACAGGCAAGGGCAACAGGGCACCAATGCATCCACTCAGGCTGTGCTGCTCTGGGTATAATGCCAAGAACAGGGCACTTCCCGTAAGATAAACCTGAGTTCAGATGTTGATCCTACCACTTACAAGCTGAGTCAGCCTTAAGTAAGCCACTCACAGTCTCTAAACTGTAGTTTCAAAATAGACCAAACATAGGCAGTAATATTTCCCTGTTGGGTTTGCTGGGAAGATTACCCAAGAAAACAGGTGACACGGGGCTTCAGAAACTGCCAAGTTCTATGTAAATAGGGGCGTTAGCAGAACATCCAAGAACTGTGTGACAGCAGCACAGAGCCCTTCTCCAGCGTTTCCACGGGGACTGAGAAACAGCAGCAGGCTTTTCCCTCTGTTTGTAGGACTTCACAAATCTTTCTAAAGCCTCATTTAAGAGCTGATGGAATTTAAAGTGCTTAGATATCGCGAGCTCACACTCCTGCCTCAGTAATGCTCAGAGTGACATATTGTCCAGTTAGTGGCTTCCCACTGATGGAACGCAGCTAACTCAACCCAGGTTGCGCATAATCAATCACAGGAAGAGAGTTCAGGGCCATTAATGGTGGAAATTGTCCCCGCCTGCCCTTGGACTAACAGTCACCCACGGGAAATTCCTAGGAAAATCTTCGTGATTGCTATTATTTAAAGCACCTTAGCAGCAAAGATGGAGCTTCGTGAACTTCTGATCACCAGCTACCTGGTGCCACTTTGTCAGCCAATCCCAGCCTTACCAGGGACGAACGGGTCTTGGTGTGTGACTCATCTGAGATGGGTGCCTCTGATGTACTGCTTAAAAGTGGGAGGGGCCTTGTCCTGGGATCCTGACTTGAAGTGTGGGTTTCCCTGCCAGCCCCACCCCTTGCTAGTTCAATTATTTCACGTCTTAGTTACTTAGCCCTTGCTGAACAAAATACCCGACACCCATAACTGAAGTGAGGAAGGATTTATTTAGCTCACAGTTTCAAAAAGTCTCCCACGGTCCCTTCACGGGCAACGGGAAAGCATAGAAGCCCATGGCAGAGGCTGCAGAGCTGCTCGGGCGTTGCAGACCGAAGCCAAGTGAGGCAGCCGCAAGTGAAGAGCAGGGCTAGTTGATAGCTGGAGACGCAGGCAAGGCCAGAGCTTTCCCAGAAAGAGGTTGTAACACTGTTTCTTCTTCCTTCCTTTACTTAGTTCAAGCTGCCAGTTGGGTCCCCAACACCCAAGGTGAGTCCCTCCCATCGCTTTCTGGCCCTCAAGTCCGTAACACACACATAAAAGCTCTGCCTTGGACATCCCCAGTCTCCACAAGTCGACAGTTTCCAGGTCAGATCCCAAGCATCTGCCCCTTCTAGCCGAGCGCCACCTCCCGACAGCACCAGGTTCCCACTGCATGAGCCTCGTTGGGGGGTACTCCACATCCACACCGTTCACTCTGTAAACGCCTTTGGGGTTTTGCTCATTCATTCATTCCCTTGATCAGTGTGATCAGGTGTTCTGTGCACACGAAAGGTGGGCGAGAAGGTCAGGGGCAGCTGGAAGGACAGCCAGCTCTGAGAAGAGTTTTCCCGATCTGGTCAGAGCGGAGGAAAAAGATTGAGACAGAGACATTGGAGATTTAAAATGTTTAGTAAGAGGTAACGAGTCTGGATTTTAAAGGAGCTAATCTGAGTTCTGCACTCATGCTGGTGACATGAAGCAGGAGCCCCGATGGCACCCTCAGGAACAAGGGAGGCCGTCTTCTAGGTGCCTACCCACCCAGCCAGGCTGTGGCCCGGATGATCGATGTGATTTCCTCATCCTAGATGGGAGAACATTATATTTCACGGCCTAGTGTGTGCTACTCCTTTTCATTTTTCACTAATGAGTAGCCTTTAGGGTTTATCAATCTACCAATCAATAATTTCCTGTTTTTGCTGCTAAGGAGGACCCTAGAGTACTATTTTAAATTATCAGACATGGTGACCTGAGGGGCGTCTTGCTGAGTTAAGAAAAGATAACTTTCATGAACTAAAATCTCAGCTCCCATCTCTGTGCCCAGTTCAGTTTACTCAGTGGGCGTTCCAACGGGCTTCGGAGAACAGGTGGTTAACGTCTTCAGGCCTTATTCTAGGTTCTAGGGAAGCTTTAGATGGAGTGAAGCAGAGCCTCTGCCTCCAGAGAATCTGTAGCCCAGCATCTAAGCCACTTTCCCCTGCTGGACACAATACCTGACATCCACAATGTACAGGTGAGCTTTATCTTAGCTCGGAGTTTCAGAGGTCTCAGTCCACGTGTGGTTGGCCAGATCCAGCACAGAAACCACGGGGCAGGGGGAAGGAGAGAAAGGAGAAGGCAGGGATGGAGGTATAGCCTTCTGGCCATGTGCCCCGTGATGCACTCCTTCATCTAGGACCCCCAGCACACACGAGCTCCTGAGCGGGTGAATCCTCAGCTGAGCACCGCGCCCCATGACCAACCACCTTCCAAATCCTTTGGGGCATTTTAGACTTAAGCCACAGCGCTAGGACAGGTCCCACAATTAGTACCCACCCGTCTCAGTTACTTTCTCATCACTGGGACTCAATACCCAACATCCACAACTTAGGGAGGCAAGTTTATTGTAGCTCACAGTTTCAGAAGGTCACAGGCCCTGCATGGGTGGGTGACTGGAAGATGGTGGGGTCACATGGTGAGGCTGCACCTAGAGCTGGAGCCCCCTGGGAGGCAGAGATGCTCAGCAGGGTGGAACAGAGAGAGAGAGAGACTGGGTGGGAGGGCAGAACCAGCACCGCCCCTCCAGGTCAAGGCCTACGTATCCATGCCCCCCAGCCAGTCCCCACCTCCCCAAAGTACACAGTATCCACAGAAACACGAGGCTTTGGGGGGGGGGGAGCCCAGATCCAAGCCACCGCACTACCACTGGCTGGTCCACACAGGCGGCCCCTTCTCTGGAGCAGAGGTCAGGGCAGCATGGCAGGTAGGAGAAGACAAAGTGCAGGTTCTGGGGGGTGAAGCGAAAGGAAGAATAATGCATGGAACTGAACACCATGGGCTGGGACAGAACACGCATGTGGCTTCTGTGACCTCCGGGGAAAGCCCCACAGTGGAGGGGGCTTTAATTTGAACTTCTAAGCAAAAGAGATAAAAGAAGACAGACGACGAAACTAGGACACTGCAACCCGAGAGAGCAGCGGGCAGGAAGGCGAAGGGAGAACAGGCGCCGATCCGCGGGGGCGAGGCCGCGCATCTGCCGAGGTCCTCCGTGTGCCGGCCACTGGGGTCTAGACGCCTTGGAGTCCGTGCGAGCAGAAAGTAGAATACTTGGTGCTGGTTGTATGTAGGTGCAGCCACCGGGAGGACTGGCTGGGGCTAGAGCGCCTTGACTCTCAGGCCCGACGGAGTGGACACCCTCCTGCAGGCCAACCATCAGGGCCGATTTCAACCCGAGGCTGGGGAGGAGTCGGGAGGCAGCAGGAGTGGTGCTGCGCCCGAGCCGCGGGTCTGGGATTCCTGCACGTGCTCTGTCGCTCCATCCGACCTGCCTTACGACATACCAATTCAAAGGCAAAGCAATCACATTAAACTCCAACGGTGGAAGCTTTCTGAGCATGGTACCTTGCGTGACTATATTATCTATGTCTATGAAGCTAGACCTTAAGAGACCTTTAAAATAGTGCTTCAACACCTGAAATTGAAGGCACAGGCGAGGACTTTCTGAATAGCGCTCCGGTAGCACAGGAAATAATAGCAAGAACCAGCGAACGGGATCACATCAGATTAAGAAGATTTTTGGTACCGCAAAGTGGACTATTAACAAAGCGAGGAGACAGCCTTCAGAATGGGTGGAGATATTTGCTAGCTACTTTCCTGAATATCTTAAGAGATTACAAAAAGCCTCAACACCAAAAACATCTCCAACTGATGAAAGGGTGTCTAGAAGGATTTGCTATCATTCACACTTTCAGAAGGTCTCACAAAGACCGGCAAGGCGGAAGCTCAGGGTGGAGGTGTAGTCGGCATAGAACCGAGCGAGGAAGGCCTGAGGCAACGCTTGGAGACGTAGCGAGAGTCAGATATTTCCCAGGAAGAACCTGTGACCACGTCTCTTCTTCCTTCCTTCACTCAGGTCAAGCTGCTAGGTCAGCCTCCCACACACCCTGGACGAGTGTCCTTCCCCCACTTCCTGGCCCAGGAATCCATTATGCAAACCTGAAAGCCCTGTCCTGGGTTGTCCCCCATCTCAACACGTTGACACGGTCCCTCCGGCTCAAGTCCCCAGCACCACCCCCTTCCAGCCGGGCCCCACCTCCTGGCGACACACGGTTCCTCAATTATTCTGCTACATCCAAACACACGAGGCGTGTAGAGGACACTCCGTACCCAAACCGCAACAAAGGGCAAAAGAGCCGAGCTGTCATTTCTCAAAAGAGGAAGTACCGGTTGCCAATAAATATAGGGAAAACAGTCACCTTTTTGAGCTGTGAGAGAAATGCAAATCAGTCACATCTGGGATCCCACCTCACCCCAGGCAGCATGGGTGCCGTCAAGAACACAAGCAACGGTAAGTGCTGGCGAGGATTCAGGAGGAAGGACCCCCAGCCGCTGCTGGTGGCAATGCCATTGGCAGGCCGTTATGAATATCAGTACCGAGGTTCCCCGAAACCTGAAAATCAAGGTCCCTCGTGATGCAGCTGTGTCGGTCCTTGGTACATTCCCAAGGGAATTAAGGTCGATGTGCGACAGAGATACCTGCACATCCGTGTGTACTGCAGCAACATTCATAACAGCAAAACTGCAGAAACAGCCACCTGTGCTGTTAGGAATGACACGTTATTTAGTGGTAAAAGAAGAGGGAACTCGTGTCATTTGCAGGAAAACGGAGACAAGCGGAGAGTCACCATGTCGAATGAAATAAATGGAACTCAGACAGTCAAGTAAATATTGCACGTTTTTATGCATGCGAGAAAACTGGAAAAACATCAGCAAGAGAGATGACAGAAAAGCAGAAGGGAGACCAGGAGAAAGGGGAAAATGGGTTGGGAGTGGGCAGGAAAGGGGAAGGGCCCCGGGCAGGGGCGCGGAACGTGTGCCATGCTCATGCACAGGCGTCAGGGCGCCGTCCATACCTGCTTGTGAAAAGGGCTGTGCGTCACCGCATCCAGCCAGTGGGGTGAAGGTGGGGACACTTGAATGGGTGACATCAAGACCACCTTTGATCGCTTTGATCACAGCAGGAACAGCACTGGCACAGCACAGGGGACGTTAAGGTGGGGAGCAAACGCCTGACAATTTTTGTGGGAAGGAATGGGAAGTGGAAGCAGGTTTTTGGACATGAATGGAAGTGAGGGACAGGGCAGGGGACAGGAAAGTTGTTACTAAGATCTCACTAAGTAGACTGGAGTCGTGTTATAGATGCAGGGGCGAGTGCTGCTCAGCAGGGGGCACCCTGAGATGGGACGGGGACCAGGAAAGGAGGGACGTAGATGGGGAGGTAGGGATGGAGTTATCCTCGGATGGCCCTGACCTTGGTAAGGGACATGTGTTACTGCAGACAGTGCAGATGCCTGGGAGGGGCTGACAGGTCAACAGATGCTCAGGTGACTCTGGAGGAACAGACGGACAGATGTGAGCCACCTCTGCTGCTTCAGGCAGGTGCTTTGCTTGTGTGAATCACAGTTTAAACCCTGACAAGATTAGATGTTTACAATAACAAATATCTCGGGCCGTGGTGCCTTGTAGACTTTAATATAAATTCAGTCATATGCACCCTGCGGCTCACTTTAAAATTTCATTTTTATTTTTTATTCATCTTTACTTTTTTTTGAGTGAAGAGGAAGAATCTTGGGCCACATATAAAATATGCAATATAGTTAATGTACATATATAAGTATTAAAACATTTTCAATTTTTTCAATATGACATTTAAAATCTCAAAGACAACAAAACAAAAACAAAAAACCCAACGGCAGCACGCTGGACACGTCAGGATGTTAGCACACCAGATGGCTGTGAAATTAAGCTTTTAGATAGAGCGGCATTTCCTCCATTGGCTTTCTGATCCTCAGGTGTCTTTCCATAAGGAGTTTCTGGTCAGCCCTACAAAGAAGGCTTCTTCATTCCCGCAGCCCTACTCCTGGGAATGGCTCATGATGTGAAAAACTCCCAAGAACCTCAAGGGGGCAGCATCATCTCAAAGATGGAGCCACAGACACGCACCTCTGGTCCTGAACTAATCCAAGTCAGAATCAGGGGCCTGAAACACTCAGGTGTAACTGTTTGGAGGCGAAGATTTCAGTTGAGCTTGTGAGGAGACCAAACACTAGAGCAGCTAGACTCATGAAGTCAGAAGTACTCCCCCAGGAGTTAAAAATTTTGCGAAGGAAAGGAAAGATAGAGTCAAAGCCGTTAGTACTTGGAGGGATTCAGGCAGGATGAATAATTGTTCTATGCTGCGTGTTCAGTAGTTGGCGGGCTTGTGGCCTCTCACTGGCCAAAACCCAGGACCCTTGTGGCTTATGGTATGAGGAGTCTTCAACCTAAGCTGCGTGAATTTTTAGGATACTGAGGCCCACACAGGGGAGCGCTGAGGTGTACTATAGAGCTGGATGTGCAGATGAGCGGGTTGTTGGGGTGCTGAGCTCACGGGGGTCGGGGGAGGGGGTAGGGGGGCTTCTCTCCTCCCCTCACCCACTTTTCCCCTTTCTTCCCCTCTACACCTCCCTCTTCTTGTTTTCACTTCATCTCTCCCCCTCTGACCCTCTTCCTTCTTTTATTCCCTGTTTTCCTTCTGCTATTTTTTGTGTTAATAAAGTTGAATACAAAGGAAGAACTCTAAGCCTTCAGTGTTGCACATGTGCGTTAGGAGAGGGGATGCCACCAAACCCTCAAAAACAAACAAGTACAAAAATAAAGTACAGAGAGATGTTGGGAAATGAAATGGCAGATTTTCTGGAGCTGGGGAAGGGCTTGTGGCGACAGGGAAGGAAAGGAAAATAGTCAGAATGTGCTTCATACGTGGTCCAGGATCTGCTACATACATGGGCCCGGAGGTGCTCCTTACACAGACCTATTCTCCAGATGAATGTAACTATTGTGCCCTGAGACCCGCAGGCTGATGCCATGGCCAAGGCCTTCTCCTTTCTCTATAGAAAAGGTTTGGATATTTTGTTGCTTTACGTGTTGCTTGGTTGATTTGGGATATCAATAAATATTTGCATTTGTGAGACGAACTTTTTGTCAATTTAATTTATTATGTTACCTTCAGTTTGCTCATGGTTTAGAGTATCTGTGTCCATGCTCATCATGGGTGAGAATCTGTAGTTAGGTTTCTTGGGGTGTTTTTGTTATCTGATAAAACTGCCTCACATTGCCTGATTTTTTGGAACAATTATGAAGAACAGGCGCTAGTTTCTCATTAAACATTTGGTAGGAAAGAATCAAGCAGGGTAAAAAAATGTCCTTGGGCTCCTGTTACCGAGTTTATCACTATATGGCTACTTCCTAGTTCTCCTTTTATTAAAAAAATATCCTAACAGAAAATATTTGCATGAAGATATCTTTATGAGGGACAAGAAAACGTTGACATTAGTTTTGTAATGTACCATACTGGAACATGCAAGGACTCGGGAAGAAGAGGACTACTGTGGATTCTGAGAACACCTCTGGCTTTTCCATACTGGTTCCCAAAGAGCAGTAGAGCCCACAGTGGAAGTCCAGACCTCGGGTCAGGCAGAGCTGTGCCTTTCCTTCCTGCACCTGCAGGACTCTTCAGGCCTCCGCAAATGCTCCCTTGGCCAGTCCTAGAGTCGGCCATCTCTCCCGAGTAATTTTAGAAAAAGAACTCAACACTTGGTGTAAATAGAAGTTTTCACACCTGTAAAATTAGGATAATTCATTTCTCAGAGAAGTGTGTGAACTTTAAGCAAAGCGACGCACACGTAACAAAGGCCTTGAGGTGAATATCAATTAATGTTCATGAAATCAAATCCTTTGCTTCCTATAAGCTCCATATTTCAACTCCTCTAAAACTCAGTTGATTGGAAAACAATTTCTTCAAAATGTTTTGATTCCCCAGTCTCTTTGGGAGTTCTGTTGTAGAGGTGGGTTTGAGCAAAATGGAGACTTCCTGTCTATGGGAGTGGCCCTTAAGAAATTCCTCTTCCTTTAGTCTTAAAGAAAGCGCCAACTCTCGGTACAGAAGACCCTCCCGTGACCGGATGCGAAGTGGTTTTATCCTGTTCTGCATTGCGTGCGTTTTCCAAGGAACTTGCTCATCAGTGATTCAGCCTGTGACCAGAAGGGCCTTCGTCCCTGGAGGTGTCTGTGAGGATCCTTCACGTCACAGCTGTGTTTCAATTCCCTCAGGAAGCTAGTGTTTTGACTACATGTTTCCGTGTCACTGAGCGGTGGATTGGGGCGGAGACCTCCGGGAACTTCTCCCTAGTGGGTCTTGCAAACTGTGTAAGCTCCCGGTTCCCCCTGACCTCAGACCCGTCTCCTCCTCCATTTGCTGAGGCTTGCTTTGGGTCTCACGTTCACTGTAAGAGCAGAAGACTTGTGTGTGTGTGTGTGCTTAGCCTCAGGAAGTCTTTTACTATTTGAAATCAAAGGTCTGCAGGGAGCCAACAGATTTTCTTTTCTTTTCAGACTTCAAAGAGTTTAGTCGCTGAAGGCATTTCTGAATTAAGATCTCATAATTCCCAAGGACGTGGGTACGTCTTCCCTGACCTTCTTTTGAAGCAACACTCATCAACAATGGGTAGAAAGAACGGGTTTATCTAGAACAAGGAGTCTCCGACACCTTTGCATTTCCTCTAAGCTCCCCTGCCGTGTCCCACAGAACAAGGACGGGAGGTGTCTCCCACAGAGGATCCTGAGTCACCTTCACTTAGCCTTGACACAGGGTGGCTGGCCCTACTGCTCCTGCCAACTGGTGGTGGACTCTGGGAAACTGAACGTTCTTCAGAGCTGAGCATGCGCGAACTCATAGTTACTTCTGAATATTTTTCATACTGTAAATCTAAGCTGGTATTTTGGCAGGAAGTATGGAGCCAGCTCTTTAGTAAAACTAAAGAGGGTAGCAAATATTCCAATACTTGGCTGTTGACACTCGGCTCCATTCGTCCGCTTGGCCTACGGGTTAATAAAGAGAAAGATACATTGGTTTGTATTGCGCATCCACACAGGCCTGCGGTGGCTGGATTTTTCCACAGCTTGTTTTACTTCACCCTCTCTCGACACAGGGAAATGAACTTACCTGTAGTTCCCCAGCAAGGGAGCAGCATTAAAGCAGTTATTCTAAATTGACTTCCCAGATTCCAGCACACACATTCTCTTAAGAGACATGTAGGCCTACCGCATGCCTGACACTAGTCACCCAGTGGATCGTACAGAAACACTAACAAACACCACAGACTCTATCTTTCCCTTCACAGATCGTCGTCACTCTGCTGACGATCTGACTCGGAACTCCCCAAAGCGGGTTGCTAGCTGCAAGTGATTTTTCACACCTTTTTGAAAGCAACTTTGATGAAACTTTTAAAATATCGTAGACTGTCTGGTTGGCTTAGTCCTCATCATCTCTATGGCAGTTGATAGTCTATTAAACTTAAATGCTTTTTTCAATCGAACAGATTTTCGTTAGACATTTTTTCAATGTTTTCTCCCTCTACCCATCCGGCTTCCGGGCTCCTCCAGAGTTTTCAGACCCAAGCAGGAAGGCGTGGCTCTTGGCAGGAGACACAACAGCCACACCAGGTCCTGGTCCTTGTAACCCTTCAGGGAGGATACTGGGTAAGCGAGGCTTTTCCTACAGACTCTGACTCCAGATTTCTCCCTGCTTCTTTGGATCCAGACACACTTATTAGCAGTAGAGAGTGTGGCTTATGCAGAAAACATGAAAAGTGCCTTGAATATTGATCATCTGAAGAACCATCCAGCCTGTAATGTGCATAGTGCCAATGTTCAGAAAACAAATCTGGCTCTGAAAAAGTGTACACACGTGCAGTGGAGTAGTTACGTGACCCTTGCGTGGTGACACTGCATAGTCTGACCAGGGCTTTGCCTACTGGGGGTTACAGACCACTGTTTCCGTTATATTAGGGAGGGCATGAACATGTTAGAAGTCAAATGAAAAGAAGTGGAAATGGCCGGATAAATGTGCCGCCGATCAGACGGAAGTCTACAAAAAGTGAAAAATGGCAGAAGAGTATGAAATTCCGGAACGTGTCCTATGAACAGAGAAGATCTCTACGAGACCACCCAAGGGTTAAACAGGAAGCGAGAGGGTAGGGTATTACCAGGATACTGCCCTGCCCTAGGGTGTTTCCCAAGCTGGCTGAGACGGTTCCTGTGAAACCAGCCCCCTGGCTGTTGGGGCCCCCCCAACAGGCTATCCCCTTCTTTTGTGCTATTTAGAGGGGGGGTCCTTCCCACCCGATGGTGGCGGCTCCTCTCCCAAGCACTCTGCGGCCACTCAGGCCTGCGACATTTGCCTCCTTCTGATCTTTGCTGGTCCCTTTCCCTCCTCTGCCCGTGACTTTCCTCTGGCGCCCCTTCTGAGCCGGTTGCCACCCTGTGAAGAAGTGTAGAAGGCAGAAACTGCTCAAAAACTAGGACGCAAGCTTTTCTCCAGGCCGCACCACCTCTGAACTCATTGTTACTTCTGGGTATTTTTCATACCTTAAGTCTGAACTGTTACTTTGGCAGGAAGTGTGCACCCTGCTAGATAGGAGAATGATAGCCTCTACCCTGATAAATAGCACGAGAGATTATTGTGATACTTTGCCACTGATGCTCTGGTCAGTTCACTGAATAATTATTAGTGTGTGCAAGGGACTGTGGGACATGGCAGAGGTAGGCTGGGTGAGTCACGAAGTGTCGTCACTGGCTTACAGCAAGTGGAGGAGCTGGGTGGCTGTCCACCTAATTGTGTGATATTTAACCAAAACTCAACTGTGTTGGGGTGCAGAGGAGGAAGGAATTAAATGCAAGCTGAATTAGCAACAATGACATCTAATAGGACATGAAACTATCTAGTTATTTATCCTTCTATCTGTCTGTATATGCATTGGTCTGTCTATGTATATATGTTCATACATATAGTCACATGTATTCAATTGATATATATATATATATATATATATATATATATATATATATATATATATGTACACATATGTATAGTACACACACACACACACATATACTAGGTGTATATATATATTTTTAAATTCTGTATCCACTTTCTGCTGAACTACTGATCTATTGGAAGAAATGGCTCTCTGGACGTGGTAGCAGACAGACCCTGATTGTGTTCCACATTCACCACTTAGGGGTTGTGTAACTTGGATCAACATCGGTTTAACTAGTATTATTAGTGTTATTTTACATTGGTGGCTCCTTAGTCCCTATAAAAAGATGCTCAATTTTAAAAGACAGCAGATAGGAAAAAGATGAGGTATAAAACAAGCTGCAGATGGGACATTGCACAAAGTGGGGAAGAAAAGTGGTCTGCTTGCATTTTTTAATCACAGAGTATCATTTATAAATGCGAAACAAAAATTGGAAATGAAGGATTATTATCAAATGCAGTTCTTTTCCTTGTGTAAAATGGGAGGAAGTAATAGGATAAGCTTCTGAAATGTTGGTATGAAGTTTGCACTACATGCAAATACAGCCCGTGGAATAGTGTCTGACATACAGTAAGGTATAATTATTTTTTAATACTATTTAATTATATGTGTATAGGAAATCTCAAGAAGTTTCTAGTGAGACCACCACATTGAAGTGGAATGGGAAAATTGAAATGATGGATTTAGAGTTCTTATTTTATATTTTTCTCTTTTTATATTTTTTTTAAAAATTGAGTAAATTCTTAACAAGTGTTCTGCCAGGCACATCCACATAAAAACACGTAGACTATCTGACTGCGTGGACTTTGGGTTCAGCAACATAAGGGGATGAACTTTGACTTTGACTCTTCAGAGGTGATACTGCTCCAGTTTCAGTTCGTTGGACCTTAACTTCCCCCACCTGTAAAAAGGTCCGACAGCAGCTCACTCGTAGGATTAGGAGTCACAATGAAGCGGAAGGGGTCTGCATGCGCTTTACATGTAGCACGTCATTGATGAATAGTGGTTCCCTGTTTCTATGTCCTCCCACAATCCTCTTTTATCCTTTTATCTGAGTTTTGTTGGCCCTTTTCTTTAATCGCAGGTGACTTCAACAGAGAACAGCACAGACATAACAGAGTTTATCCTCCTGGGACTAAGAGACGCCCCAGCCCCCAGGCTCCTGTCCTCCTGGTCTTCCTGTTCATCTACCTCGTCACAGTGGCTGGGAATGGGGACATGATGGTGCTCATCCACTCTGACTCCTGTCTCCACGTGCCCGTGTACTTCTTTCTCTGTCACCTCTCCTTTGTGGATCTGGGTTACTCCTCAGCGGTGGCCCCCAAGATGGCGGCTGCCCTGCAGTCGGGGAACAAGGTCATCTCCTACAGTGGCTGTGCAGCTCAGTTGTTCTTCTTTGTGGGTTTTGCCAATGTTGAGTGCTGCCTCCTGGCTTCCATGGCTTATGACCGCCATGCTGCCGAGTGCCGGCCTCTTCATTACACCACCACCACGACAGCGGGTGTGTATACCCTCCTGATGACTGGTTCCTACGCCTGTGGCTTCCTCGGTGCCTCAATCCACACGGCAGACACCTTAGAGCTCTCCTTCTGCGGGTCTAATGAGATAAACCATTTTTTTCTGTGACGTTCCCCCACTCCTGGCTCTCGCACGCTCTGACACACACAGCAGCAAGTTGGTTGTTTTCTTCATTTTGGGCTTCAATGTCTCCTTCACCCTGCTGGTCATACTCGTTTCCTACATCCTCATATACATGGGCATTCAAAGCCTGCGCTCCGCTGAGGGGCGGAGGAAGGCCTTCTCCACCTGTGCGTCCCACCTCACAGCAGTCTCCGTCTTCTACGGCACCATCATCTTCATGTACCTACAGCCAGTCCATGGACACAGACAAAATAGCCTCTGTGTTCTACACAGTGGTCATTCCCATGCTGAACTCCTTGACCTACAGCCTGAGGAACAAACAAGTGAAGGGTGCTCTCTGGAAACTGGGCTCTGGACTTTGCCCCCAGTCTCTAAGTGTTAGAGGAAAGCAGGCAGGTGACCGAGGGACAAACCTCCCCTCAGACCAGCGTGCTGCGCTGACCCTGGAGCTCTGGCAGATTTCAGCTCTTTCAGCCCTGAACAGTGGTTATTTCTATTGGAATTTATGAAAGGCCGCTCTTGGAAATGCCTCACTTACTAAAATAATCTTATGTCAAGCAAACAACGTGAAACATTCAGACCATTCTTGTGCTAGTTTTTTGAGGAGGCTCAAAGTGGAAGATCAAAGCAGATAGTTGAAGGCATTGAATTTTCCCTCCATGTTTTTAACTGTAAGAAAATTCGCTATTGAACTTCATTCACTACTAAATTGGGTATAAGGATCCCATTTTAATCTCCAGCATTTGTCGACAGGACTGTGCAATGTGATGTCTTGCATTTTTTTGGTCTGTGGGTATGAAAGTTACAGCTCTTTCATTATTAACAATTATTTTAATTGAGTGTGTTCATGGGCTATAATGTGATAGTGGCATACACACACAATATGTAGTGATTAGAGCACTAGGGCAGGCATTTCTACCTCCTTAAACATTTAAAAACTTTTTTTGATTGATATGCAATTTTCTAATACCAACAAAGAACGTTTCCATACTTTTAGTAGTGTACCAGTCCAGTGAAGGTTATGGTTTGAAGGCAAGGGCAGTCAGGGGTCAGGGGCGAAACCCTTCCGGTCCTCCCCCCTCCGTCCTTGCTGTGCCCAGCTTCGTCTCCGTATTCTAAGCTGCTGAGACAACTCTGGCTGAGAGCACTAGGCTGCACTGAAGGCAGAACGTCCAGGCGGTCCCAGATGTACCGCTTAAGCTTTAACCTGAATAAGCAGGCCCTGCCTTCCCTAGAGAACCTGCCGTGTATTCCGGGCTTTTGGGTTCTGTCTAACTTAATAAAGCATGGAGTAATTTGGGGGAAAAGCAAAATTTACAAAGGTTGTGATAGGAGATATTTATATTCTAGATTGAACATGACTGGAATTCTTAGTGCCTTTATGTCTGCTGAGTCTATTATCAACACATGTAATAGCTTTCTAAGTCTGCCTTTTTTTTTTTTTATAGTTAAGCTCATCTCTGGGCTCCTATTGCAACCTGAGGTGCTGTAAATAGATGCTACCAGAAGAAAAAAACCTGCCTGGAAATGTACTGCTTAAGCTAAGAATTGCGCAGTGCCTCACAGTGCTAGTCCTCCTTCCGACCTCATTCACGCGCTCCGTGGTGTGAGTGAGTGTGAGTGTGTGGGAAGGGGGTGGGGATCAATTTGGCTTCTCACCTATCATCTGCTCGATAGTGTTTATATCTGCAATTGAGTTAGGTCATAGCATAGTTCATGATGTTGAGATCTCAAAAATAAAAAATCCTCCAAAGCAAGCATCAACTTTTACTTTAAATAAGAAGTCTTAGTTCTCTACATCAGGTGTCTTAGAAAGTCAACTTAGTTTGGAGATCGCTAAATACCGTTATGCACAAGGCAGCCTTTGCCCGAGAAGGGTCAATCACAGATAGGCACAGATGGCTAGATAGGTACAGGTGTGCGGCCTCAGAAGGATGGGACCTCCGGGGCGGGCAGCTTCCGGCAGGAGGAGAGTGACAAGCGGAGCCCCGCCTCCCATCCGTGTGCTCCTATCAGGTTCCATATTGTTATTGATGGGCGGGAGGCGGAGCTTCACTCCCCACGCCCCTTCTGCAGAAGTTACCGTTCCAAAGCTGCCCTCCAACACCTCCCCGACCGTGGGACAATGGTCTTCTGCTAAACTGGCCCTTGGTGTCCAGAGGGCTGGGGATCACTGCTGTAGCGAAAGCGCCCAGGAGACAGCCTGGACTCAGGAGGCCACTACGGGAAGTCGCCCGTGGGGATTAGGCTCTTGCCCGGGCCTGGGCGACCTCAGCCTCACGTGTCCCGCTCCCTCCACCTTTGGCTCCCGACGGAACTCACCCCACAACCCGAGCGGAAGAACGGCCTTGTCTGGCCAAGGCCCGGCACCCGGGACCTTGTGGGCGCCCGGCTGCGGACGTGCGCCCAGAGCGCAGTTCTCCCGCCCATCTGAGTCCATGTTCTTCCTGTTCCCGTCTGTCTGTCTGTCTCTCTCTGTCTGTCCTCCCTCCCCTTTCTTCTCACCTTCTCTTCCTGCCTTGTCTTCTCAGCCTCTTTCCACACTCAGTCCGAGCAAGAGCCCCGAGGAAGGGGCGTGGGCAGCAGACGCCATGGCTGCTGCGGTCCCAGTGAGGGGCTTCCCCGCAGGTGTCTCTGCTCTCCCGCGCCCGCGCAGGCGGAAGAGCGTGGGTCTCCGCGGAGCTAACCGTGTGACGCCGGTGCTCACAGTCCTATTTCGTGTTTCTGTTCTCAACCAAGTGCCACTCAGGACCGTGAGTGGGTGCTCCGCAGCGCTAGCTTTCGTGTCAAGAACTGGGTGAATATCCTGGCTCTTGTCTTCAGTCGCTGACTTCGAGTCATTTAATCTCCTTGTACCCGGCCTACAGGATGAACTCAGGGGACGTGAGGTCAGCTACGTGGGGACGTGAGGTCAGCTACGTGCAAACGTGCTCCTCATCGCAGCGAATCCGCCTTGGGCACAGCGGAGCTCTCCCTGGCAGCCCCTTGCTCGGCTGACCTGAGCTTCCCGCTTCGGCGCCTCGGCTGTCACACTCTCCAGCCTTTACCGCCAACCCTTGTTTAACTCACAGGGCACCGGGTCTCTCAGCTGTGGGGCGCCATGTTGCTCCCCAGCATCCCCGGTGTCTGTTGTTGGCAGCCACTCGAGAGGAGGGGTCTGGTTGTCAGTAAGGTGGGAAATCTGTCAAGTGGAGACTAAAGGTCCATTTGTTTATTCACAGAAGGTGCCCTTTCCCTGCGGAAGTGGTCTGAGGAATGGGAGTTGCCAGGAGGAAGGCCAGCATGCCCAACGGGTGCCAAAGAGGCACAGGGAGGCGCCTTGGCTGGAAAGTCCAAAGCAGAAGGGGGAACCCCCACTGCCAGGCCATTCTTACTATTAGGGCAGATTCTTAGGTTTAAGAAAGGTTATGATGGAATTACTTCAAACATGAGCAACCCTTTGAACATGAGATTGAACATTAAAATATTAGAATTCCTTGGCAGTTGAAGCTGGAGATGCATAGTCCCGAAAGACCTTTCAAGGTACCTGAATAGTAGCCGTTATGTGCCAATTAAAAAGAAAAATTGACAAGTACATATCTTGAGTCACCCACAGGCCTGTAAGTGACCCCTCACTCACACTCTCGTTGATAGCCCCTCACCTATGGCCCTGTAAAATGACGTCAGTAAGCTCATCGGCTCACCAGGTGGGGCTTTGGCGTAACCGTCACTTTGGTCTGACTGCTGCACCTTGTCTGGTAGGTGTTTGCACACATCCGCCCAGGGAAATTTATTCACACAACACATAGACCCCTCTGGGAGGCGAGTCCGGGGGGCATTACGTAGCAAATATTCTAAACAAACCTTCTCATCTTGTAATTGAAGGTTCCTTTCCCAACAATTGAGCTTCCTTCAGCTCACAGAGCACCAAATCTTGCTTGAATCTTCCTTGTACTTTACATTCTACATGTCATGATGTGTCAAAAACGTTCTTATATTTTTATCCTTGTTTTCAAATTTAAGCTACAGATTCAAAGTTATAAAACTATAATATCAGTCAAACAGATGTCAGAGCAAACGACAGAACTGCCAGTACTGTAGAAGAAAAAAAACATTTAGGACGGTTTTCCTTACACACCTCGGCTAAAAATGTGGCCCTTGTTTTCATCGGGGAAGTTATTCCGCATTTTAAGTGTGAGTATATGTCCACCTAAAAATTGTTGGAGGATTGCTACCGCCGCTGACGTTGGTCATTGTTTCCCTTTTAAAAAACACTCTGAGTTCCTTGGAGAGGGATCTCAGACTCACTGTGTTAGTGACGGCAAAATACTGGGGTCCCCAAGTCAGTGGGAGGGGAAGCTCTCCTTTCCTGACTCCTGGAGAGAATTTCCTCACAGAAAAGTCCACGGAGGAATGGGGGGAGTCTTGGATCAGTCCTGAACTCTCACCTCCCTAAACCTGAGTCTGAACCAACAGTGCAGAGACAGCATGAGGGCTCGAAGCTCAGCGGGTCCAGCAACGGGATCTCCATGGAATCATTCCAGACAGGAGACGGAGGGTTCCTCTGCTCCTGGCTTCTGTCCCTCTGAAATGCCTCTGCTTCCCAACTTTTCCCTTTGATTCTGGGAACACTCAATCGCCTTCAGTTACCTCCTTTCTCTGTTAATCAGAGTAGGTGTCCGTAATGTAACACAACTGATGTCTCTATTATGCAAGTGCCACTCTTTCAAAGGCCATGGGTTGGGCCAGAGTTAGGTCACTGACCTCATGAAGCTAAAAAAACAAAAACTAAAAAAACAGTAGAAATGTAAGATGTTAAAAGAGCGTGGGGCGGAGGGACTCTTAATGATTCAAGAGCAATGTGCCGCATAAGTAGAAAATCAGCAGATAGGTGAATAACACAGAGAAAATATTACCGCAAAATTTAACTTAGCAGAAAACGAAGTCATTATGAGCACGTTTATTCTGTAATTGTGTTTTTCTTGCTGACAATGGCAATAAAGATCTGAGATCACTGGTGCAGAAGGATAAGCGAGAACCTGGGACTATTTTTGTTTCACTGTTGCACGCTACCGACAAGGAAGTTGAGGCCTGGCGAGCGGAAGTGGCCTCCAAAAGTCTCCATCCAGGAAGTGCCGAGTCAGTCTTCAGACTGTGTTCCCCCCCGCGCGAGGCCTCCTGCACCACAGCTATGCTGGCCAGCGGCCACAGCCTATTCTGTGCTTGGGAACATGCAGGTATTAATGGGTTCCTTCTTGGTTGCTTCCGTAAAGCCACCGTTTGTCCACCTGAGGATGTTACTGATTCTCTGCTCAGATAACAGCCATGTTCTGTCAGAGTGGTAGATGGCTCTGACCAGGCTTGGGAGGGAGCCACCCTAGGAGCAGCCCCGGTGCACCTATCCGGAGCACTCTCTTCTCTTTTGGTTTCTGTTAGGGGCTTTTCTCTTCTTCTGTCCCAGGCATCTTGGGTCCGTATCAGCATCTCCCACGCAGGGCTTCAGGAGGAGGCTGGGATCTCGCAGCCGGACCCCTTTCAGGAACTGACTTCAGCAGATGGGAGGCATTATCCCCAGCACGATGGCCTTGCCCTCTGGTATCTCACATCCAAAACCCGTCAGGGAGAAGGAGGAAGTCCTGGCTTCCCTGTGTGAATCCAGAAAAAGCTGCTCAGGGCCACGCAGCTTCCGAGCTCCCCGAGCGCGGGCTGAGGTCCTCATCACGACGGCATCACAGCGCACCTTTTCCCTCTGTGTGGTGTGCTGCCACCTTCCCCCCAGAGGCCCCCTTGCTGAGGACACTCCTGCTGAACCCTGTGGCGGGGGTCTCCGTCCTTCTGTGGACAGTGTCTGTGCTACGGCCCCCCGCACAGCTCAATTCTCTGAGAACAGCTTTGCCTATCCATGACTGTAATTCGCATTGGTCACAATCTCAGAGATAAGATCTTACATCTCCAGACTCAATTTTTTGAAGCAGGCAGCAAACAGAGAGCGGCCCGAGGTGAGTGTGCACGGGAAGCTCCGTAGAGGCCACACCCTCCCCAAATATTCCCCAAGCTCTCCTCGTGCAGTGAGCCATGCCAGCCAAGGCTGCTGGTGTTGCTTCTCACGATCATTCAGTTAATACCTAAGGTGTTGTCCTAGTTTTACTGTTGGTAAAACCAAGGCTCAGAGACGAGAATTATTGCAGATCAAACAGCCAGAGAATTGTCAAAAACTTCTACCAAACGACAGGCTGCAATCTGTGAACCACATTTCCTGTTTTACACTCAGCGGTGCTAAGGCCCAGCTACACGGGTGCTTGGTGGCACAATGAACACCCTAGCTATTGTTTTGCTGAGGCTGGGAGCCTCGTCCGCTGTTCTGAGCTCCTCACCGTCCCGTGGCTTTTGTATGAAGGCGACAACATGCAAACAGACAAACACCATGCATGGCTTTTCCGTGTCGTATAACTAGAACGACAGTGTTGAGTCTAGACTTGAGCATTTCAGCTGCTGCTCCTGCTCTGCATGCCTGGCAGCGGTAGGATTCTGGCTGGCTTTCCCAAACATAGTTGGTAGGATAGCACCCGCCCTTAGATCCCAAGACTCCTACTGCCTATGCGGCTGAAAATGTAGGCCGCCTGCCCATGTGATTGTATTTCATAACTCAGAGCTAAAAATAGCTCCCAGCTTGTGTGCCCTGCATTCAACACATTAAAATCTCATATTCAAACCTGTTCACCTCTTGGATTACTGCTAAGATCACGGCTCCCAGGGCTTCTTTCTTTCACTTCTAGCTCACCCAGCAGGAACTGGATTAGGTTTGATTCCATTATTTTCCATGCAGATAACCGAGCTCTTATCTTCAAAGATGAGTCTCATGACTTTACACACTTGGCTGTCCGTGCAGAATTCATTCCGAGGACAGGAGAGTGAAGCGGAGAGGGGAGGCGGTGGGTCCCTGGGCACGGCAGGAAACCTTTGCCCCCTTTCCTTACCGTGAAGTGGAGGCGAAGCCACACCTAGCTCCTGCCACTGTTCTGAGGCCTCAGCAAAACTAAGGCAATAACCAGTGTTTCGTGTACCAGGTACAAACACGCAGAGCTCACGGCGGGATAACCGAAGCCCAGAATCAACAGCCACCAAAACAGTCACCGTCACTTAGTATGACTGGTCCATCTTGGTAGCCTGCCACTCTTTGGTCTTGGCATTGAAAATCCTGAATTCCAGGAAGCCCTCCATCCCGGGCAAGCCAGAGTCATCCACGTTGTATTCACTCTTCATGAAACAAAGGAAAGGCTCTGCATTATTCGTTCATTTAACAAATATTGAATGATAACTGATACATTCTAGACAGCTTGGTGGTCTCTTAAAGGTAGGCGGGATACAAATGTTGACCTTGCGGGTCACTCTGATGGATGAAGGAGAACCAAGGAAATGGACAGATGGCAGAGGAGCCCCAGGCGGTCCGGGAGTGAGAGGCGCTGCGCCCAGGAAGGCAGGGGCAGGAGCCTGGTGGGTGGCACGCGTCTGTCCCATAGTGGACTTTGCCCGAGCACCAGTGCTGGGGGAGTTAATAGGGTTACGTGGGAAAGGGTGTTTCCACAAGCAGCTAAGTTAAACAGCTCACTGGGCCTTATGGCGGCACTTCTCGGCATCTTCAGATCAACGAGCGCTCGGCTCTCCAGGAGGAGGGCTCCTTAAGGGTTGTTCCTAAGGTTCAAACCACTGTTGACAGCATGGCATTGCTTTGGGGACTCGTGCAATGGCGTGCCAGTATTCCACAGGGCTTTGGCAGAAGGAAAAGCCAAACGGTACCGGAACCACAGCCATTACAGCTCGGAAGATCAAAGAAGAGAGAGAGAGAGAGAGAGAGAGAGAGAAGAATGGGGAAAGAAAGAGCGAAAGAATAGCTGCTGAAACACAAGCATTCTGTAACTATTTTTAAATCAGAAATGCATAATTCACTCATCTTAATTATAAGAGAAAAACACCCTTAAAACACACAGAAGTCTCATGATTATTTGCTCGTAGGTATTTGTTAATTTGTGGAGTATTTACACTAGGCTACATCTACGAAAACTCTTTCAAAGGGCGTCTAGATGTTATATAACCTTGTGCCATGAGGAAGGGTGTTTTAACTAGGTAGGAAGCCACTTAATGTTATATTTAGATAGGACAGATGAGCTTCATTATTCTTTTGCATAGTAGGATGAATATACTTGACAATAATGTACGATCTATTATTATAAATAATGCACTTATCTTGAAATAGTTAGAAGTTTTTGAAATAAAAACAGATAAAGTATTAGATACACTAGTTACCCTTATTTGATCATTACACATTGTACAGGTGAGTCAAAAGATCACATTATATCCTGTGAATATGTACAATTGTTATGTGTCAAAATATTTAAAAATAAAGACAAGATGTTATAGTTTAGATCTTAAATATCCCCTATAATCTCATGTGTTCAGAGATGTGGCCCGGTCAGATGAGGAGGGCCCTGGGGACATCTTCGAAGGGCATTTTCTGGTCCTGGCTCCTACCTTCTTCTGCTTCCTGGTTGCTTAGGCTGAACAGCTGTCCTCACCACACCATTCGCAGTGGCTGTCAACTGGCTGCAGAGCCTGAGGGTCCAGGAGCTGCTCAGCCCAAGAAGATGGAAGCTGCCACAGGAGAGGGGTCAAGGGTGCAGCACTGTCCCCAGAGGATGGCCTGAGAACCTGCTGGACAGTTGCGGGCTTCAACTTGCATTAGATAGCTGAAAGCTGGGGATCAAAGTCCACAGGCCAAGGCAGCAAAGGGTGCACCCGCTGAACAGACAAACTGGAGCTCTTTGGACATGCACGAACGTCCGTCCCGTCCTCTGTACTCCACCCACGCTGCAAACCTGTTGGTTGGTGCGACCCATAGCAGGGATGGGTCACCCTGGCCCCCATGTGCAATCAGCCGTCCACAGACTTCCCCAAACTGTACTTTACTAACTTGCTATCTGCTTCTTAATCTACTTAAGCTGACATGTCACGATTAACACAAACTACCCTGAAAACTCCCTTGATCGGTGATTGATAAGTGTGTTGCTTGTGGCTGCCCATCGATTATCCAATTGTCCAAGACATGAGAGAAGCCAAGTGTTGGTGAGGGCGCAGCGGAAGGGAATGCTGTGCGTTGCGTCGCTGAGGAGAAGGTAAGGCCACGAGCCCATCACAGAAGAGTGTGCCGGTGCACAGAAGAGGGCACGTGGCAACCGTGCAGCAGTAGCGCGCTGGGACCTGCGTTTTCACATTCTGCTCTTGTAGGTTCGTCATCTTTCTTTTGTGATAAGTGTTGATGCCTGTGTCACCATTTTGCACGTCATAATTCTGTTTCCCTTCTTTGGTCCCCTCACAGTTCCCTCAGATGCACAAGACCAGGCAGGCCATCCCGCTGTGCTTCCCATGGGCACGCGGGGCCCATCTTCAGAGGAACCGCCATCTTTGTGCCCTGATAGCCCAAACGCAGTCCTTCCAAGGGCTTGGATAAAATGGCATCCTATCCTCTGGCTTGGTCAACCCCACCCTGAGGCTTCAGGTTCCTAGAACAGAAAACAGAGGAGTCAGAGCGTCATTAGAACTTTTTTTTTGAAAGAAAAACCTTGATTAAAGAAAGAGCATTCTCGGGATGCAGAAAGCTCAGGTACGCTTTCCTTCACTCTTGCGAAGCTCCAGTGTACGATGGCATGTCCTTCAAGGGGCCACGCTGCGTAAGTCCTAGAGCAGAGAGAATAAAGGAAGAAAGGAGTCGCACGCCTGCCAAGCACTGGCTCCAGCCAGGCATTACTACTGATGGCTTAGGTTTTCGGTTTTATTTCATATTGATAAAATATTAATCAAGTTTGTGCTATGGTTTTTGACTTTTGAAAGGTGGAAAGTAGAAGGTAGAGGTACCAATGACTTGCCGCAGAGCTGACAGAGGCAGGTCCGACACCGCAGCCAGCAGACCGAGTCCAGTGCTTGGGTTCTTTGGAAGCTGTATTCTTCTTACTTCTATTGAATGACAGTTTCCTCCTGAGTCTGTAAGTGCCTTGATGTTAGGCAAAGGTCCAGTTCGCCTTTCCACCTGTAGCATCTGGCCGGGTGAGGAAGAGGGTCAGTACATGTTTGCACAATCATCTGTGGTCACACGCCAGCCTGGAAAATGACAGGTCTCAACTGAAAGGTTGCGGAGCATTCGTGCTGCCGGATCTGCTAACGTCTGCCAAGACAAGTGCGTGCGGCTGCTTCCGCTGACATATTTCTCCAGTGTAAACAAACTCTGAATTTTCACAAACTTCCCGAGAGCTGAAGGAAACCCCACCAAAATCTTTCTTCCTCACAGCATGGGTGGGCGTTATTCAGCACAACATCGTGGCCGAGTGGACCCTGTGGGAAGGTGTTTCTCTTATGTTTATTGCCTGATTTATCCCATAGATTCATTGGAAAATAAAACACTTGGGTCTCCTTCCTTTTTTGTCCTTTAAACTTCACTGTGTAATTTACTCCACCTATCTCCACCTATCTTTCTTTCTTTTTCTTTTTTTTGAAAGAGAGAGAAATGCTTCTTATCCAAAGCATTGTGTGGCATGGCTGCTCGTGTATTTACTGTTTAACACTGTGGTAGAAGACCTCTGACTGGCAGCATCATGCTGTGGTTTGTACCTGGTGTGCCCCCAAAGCACAGCGTATTTGGATGTGGTGGGATAGTTGTGGAACCGTGTGTTGTTGGGGGTGGGGCCTGCCTGGAAGGGGTGGATGCTTGGCATTTGACCTGCAGGAACTGTTTCAACTTGTTGAGTTCGGGAGGAGCCCAGGGCAGAACTTTCAGGTCTGTCTTATTGATGTGTGGGCAACCCTACTCGCAACTTGAACTAAGTAAAGGAAGGAAGAAGAAACACGGTTACAGCTCCTTTCTGGGAAAGTTCTGGTCTTGCCCGAGTCTCCATACCTCAGCTCTCACCTGACTCACCTGCCTTCTGTCTGTAAGGCTGTGAGCAGCTCTCCAGCCTTGGCCAACTGATTCCACTGGCTGCCCACGAATGGACTGTGTGAGGCCTTCTGAAACTGTGAGCTAAAAATAAAATTTTTCTCACTTAGGCTGTGGATGTTGGGTATTCTGTCCCAACAATGAATACGTAGCTAAAATATGTTGCTACTAATTATGTGCATCTGCTGTGCTACGGAAGGTAATGGTCATTAAAGATGATGTTAAGCTAGGCACAGTAGGGCTGAAGCAATCATCAACCCAGGTCTCCACTTTGCAGAGATGAACACAGGTTCAGTAAGTTGAGTTTGTCATACCCGACCGTTCATGATGGTCTGTGTTCAACGACCTGTCTCTCTTTCCTACTGTTTAGCTACGCTTCCCTTTAAAGTTAACCCCAGCCTACTCAATTTTCTTTTTTGCAAAGACAATGGCTCTGATATACTTAGATATAGATGTTTCCTTAAAAATAGTGGCCATCTTTTACAAATATGGCTTAAATTTACATAGGCCTGTTACTATAGATCTCATATTTTTCCATCATTTTTTCTCATCTGTTTGCTTAAGGGAACCAGCTATGAGTTATACGCAATTCTAATTAATTGCTTCAGAACACTCCATGGAATTTATTTATTTGTTTATTTATTTTGAGACAGAGTTTCACTGTAGCCCAGGCTGGTCCCGAACTCACTGCAGAGCCCAGGCTGGCCTTGGACTCAGGGCGACCCTCCTGCCTCAGCTTGACTTATATGTCTTATGTGCCATACAATCCTGCTCGAAGGTGTAAAATTAGACAATTTTAATTATATGTACAAAGTTAGGCAATCACGACAACTAATCTGTCGTTTAAGGAGGAGACCCAATATCATAGTTACTTTCTCATTGCTGGGACAGAACACCCGACATTTACAACTTTAGGGAAGAACTATTTATTTCAGATGACAGCTTCAGAAGGCCTCAGTCCATTCACTGGTGGGCAAATGGTGGAACCAGTTGGGAGGTCTGGGTTAGAGAGAGAGAGAGAGAGAGAGAGAGAGAGAGAGAGAGCCTCATGGCATGGCAGAACAGAGGCAGGGAAGGAAGGAAGATGGAACTAGCACTCACTCCTCCAGGTAAAGCTTCAAGTATCTACCCCCTGCAGCGAGGTCCCACCTCCCTACGAGTCCATGGTATTCATGAGTACGTAGGCTTTCGGGGACACTCCAGATGCCAATCACAATACCCAGTGACAGTGACTTTCCATTTCCCTTCTCCTAATCCTCTGAGGACCATGGCTTGTTCTGCCTCTGTGCTACAGCATAAGCCAGTACCTCATTTCCTCTTGTCTCTGAATGGTCTACAGTTCTAGTCTATTAGGTATGCATTCATCAATGGATGGACTTCCCCCCCCCCCCGCCCCCCATATTTGGCTATGATGTTTCTATAAACATTTGTGTGCAAGTTTTTGTTACAGGTGATGTTTTAATTATTTTAGCTATAAAGGGTGATAAGAATATGGTGAATATGGCAGAATTTTAAAAATTGCAGTGAAATACACATTACCATTCAATTTCCCTCAAAATCCTTCCCCTCACTGTGAATGCACTTTCTCGTTGTTCTTCCACTCTTTGTACTTGCCTTAATGACCATAGTTGATCCAAAATATTTGACCATTCATGGTAATTTTGACTTTGAGGAACCGCCAGAAGCTGCACAGGGCCAGATCTGGTGCATAAGGTTGCTGAGGACACACTGGCCCGTTCTCATAACCCTGCCTTGACATTGGCAGGAGGATTTTTTTTTTAAATCACACCTCCTCAAACACTCCTGAAAAAAGACTACCAAAACTGCTTCAGGAAGTGGCAAAAACCACGTGAAAAATGTGTTTGAAGTAAAAGGGAGTATTTTGAAGGGTGCGGAGAGCAGTGTATCTTTTACTGTGATAAATTTTTTGAAGCTTCACTGTATGATTTGATCACACCTTTTCTATACCTAGGAGTGGAATTGCTAGATCATCTGTTGATTTTATGCTTGTTTTAAGGAAGATATTTTATTAAAGTGCTATTTAAAATTTTTGCCTGAAATAAATACAGGCTCCAATATCTCCAAATCCTCCTTGACAGATGCAAATGTCTGTCCTCTTGAATTTTGCCATTCTATTAAGTGTGAAGTTTTGAAATCAGCAAGTTCTATTTTTGCAACTTTTGTAAAGACTGTTTTAAGAACAATTTTGCAAAGATTTACTAGGAAAATCCTGGTTATTGACAGAAAAATTTTCCATTTTTTCAAGGTAGGGCTGTCTAAGGGATACTCAGAACCTAGAAAAACCAAAACTACATAAAACATCTGTAATCTCAGCTCACTGGAAGGCTGAGGCAGAAGAGTCACAAGCTTAGGCCTACCCTGGGCAATTTAGTAAATTAGCGAGACCCTGTGTCAAAAAGGGGGGATGAGGTAGGGGTGTAGGTCTGTGAGTGAGAAGACCTTGGTCTCCATCGCCAGTACCACAAAAGCAAAACCAAACCAAACCAACCAACCAACCAAAGAAAACCCTCAATCTTTAAGCACAATCTGCTCCATCCAGTCAGAGTAACAGTTAAGAGAATTTATTCTGTTTAGTTGCCACTAAACAAGATGGACCCAGCTAGATGAAACCTAGCCAGGGAATCAATAAAGTGATAGAAAGCTTGGGAACAACACATCAGATCTCTCCACACGCTTTTCTTCTTTCTGTGGTAAGACTTGTGTGATTTCTACCTGTGAAATCAGCTGATATTTGTCTTTTTGTGTCTGGCTTATTTTGCTTAATGTCCTCCGGGTTCATCCATGCTGTTGTAAGTAGCAGGACTCCCACCTTCCTTATGGTGGAATGGCATTCTGCCACATGTACCTACCCCGGTTACTCGGTGCTGGGCACCCAGATTGGCTTTGGGTCTTTCTATTGTAGCTAGCACACCAACCAACCAGAGAGTATAGACAACTTCTTACGCAGTCATTTGCTTTGCTCCAGATACTCAAGATGGACAAATGGGCCAAATCACAGTTCAATTGTATTTTTTTCTTTTTGAGACAGGGTCTCTGCAGCCCAGGCTGGTCCTGAACTCACTATGGAGCCCAGGCTGGCCTTGGACTCACTGCAATCCTCCTGTCTCAGCCTCCTGAGTGCTGGGATTACAGGTGTGCACCACCACGTCCAGCTTACGTGGTGCTGGGGAATCGAACTTGGGTATTTAGAAATTGTCTTAATGCTTGCTAGGCAAGTGTTTTAACTGCTGAGCCGTTCCTCCAGCCTCTGCTGTATGCACTTGAAGGCCCTTCTCAGTGTTTCCCATGGCCACTAGTTGCTAGGCCGCCTACTCTGCAGATGTACCCCTTTGTTTTTGGCCAACACTGGCCCTCTCGTGACTTTCTCATAACAGCTATCTTAACCGGTATGAGATAATATATTATTGTGATTTTAATTTACATTTCCCAGATGATTAATGATTTCAATTTTTTTCACATATAGATTGGTCACTTGTGTGTCTTCTTTGGATAACTGTTTGTTCAGTTCATTTGCTTATTTTTAAATTGATCCATTTACATTTTTTGTTTTGTGATCGAGTCATATGAGTTTCTTGGGTATTTTGGGCATGAACTCCTTGTCGATACATGGCTTACAAATATTTCCTCTCATCCCACAGACTGCCTTTTCATTTTGCTTTCTTTGCTGTACAGAAAATTTTTATTTTGAAACAGTGCCTCCTGTTTTTCTTTTGATCCTTGTGCCTTTGGTGTTGCGTCAAAAACACTGAGGGGACCAATGTCGAGGAGCTTCTCGCTGTTTACATTAAAGGTGTTTTAAGGTTCCGACAGTTCAATCCCTTTTTGTGATTTTTCCTCTTTGTGTTTGATGTAAGAAGAGAGTTGATGTTCAGCCTGTTGCATGCGGGCAACAAGGTTCCCAGTGTCATTTCTTGCTGCTGTCAAATGTTAGTTGATCGTGTAAATGTGGGTCTCTGTCTAAGGCTCTCTATTCTGTTTTATTGGCTTGCATATAAGTTTTTATGCCAAAATCACACTTTTAATTCCTATAGACTTACAAAATACAGTCATGCATAGATTAGTATTGACAACAGGCAACTGCATTGTAGTGCAAACATTATAAAACACGTAAACAAAGAAGGCTAGGGCATTAGTAGGTGGTGTAACCTAAGAGATCAGCATTGTATCCGCCCTATGATATTGACCAAAACATTGCTATACAATAAGAGACTTGCTTAGTCATGTGGGTCTGTCATCTTAGGGTGGCACTGGTGGTGATGACAGGGATTCTCAACAGCCTGTGAACGTCGATAGCCTCATGCTTGGGCAGCACAAGCGTGCTTCCTTCTTGGTGGGAGGGATGCCGCACTACCTCTTTCTCTGGGGGAGACGGGGATAGCTATGGGTTATACCAGTTCCAAAAGGCAATGCTGTCTGTGTAGCAGAGGGCTCTCTTCACGTGGTGGCCCTGGTGGCTTATGTCTTTCTTTGTTTCTTGCCGTTTCTCACCATCTCGGATACGCCCATCTCACCCGGGCTCATTGATGGACTGGTCTTTGTACTTCACCGTGTGGCTCAGGTTCTTTAACGGCCTGTTAAGCCCTACGAAAAGCTGTTATCCTTCATGGATAATCATCTTTCTAACTATTTTTGGGGGAAGACTTGAGTCTCCCACTTGCCATCGTGCTGACTCACTCCTCTCTCTCTCCGATTTTTGCCCCAGGAAAATGCTTCAATGAAAACTGAGACTGAGGAGTCTGCCTGTGAGAACTCACTTGACTTCTTTCAGAGTCTACAGTGCCATGATATGTTTTCTGCAGCTATAACAAGTAGCGCACCCTGGGAAGTTTATAAAGAAATGATTATTTTCTCACAGTATTGAAGGCTGGACGTTCAAGGCTGAAGGACTGCACCTGTTGCGATCCTTCTTGCCGTGTAACAACATAATAAGAAAGCTTGCATACCAGATGAAAGAGCAAGAGGGCCCGCCGTGGTGGCCTTGCTTTGTAGTAACGATGCACTGGTCTCTGAAGGCTCTAACCTCTCCTTGTGGTTCTGGCGACAACTACTTTTCAACACGAGTTTTGGCCACAGCATGACTCCCTTCCTCTACAATGAGTGTTGCATTTTTTTTGCAATGATCTTTTTCATGTTGTTATTTTTTTTTTTAGGTTTCACTTGAATAAATTTTTAAAGAGAATATTTAGACCAATCAAAGTAAAATAGATTGCTTCTTTTCTCTCTCACTTTCTCAAAGGTAATTATACCCTTATTCTGCATATGACCCATAGGTATTTATGTTTCTCAGGGTGTTTGCTTAGTACCTATCATTTCCACTAGACTTAAATATCATAAATACAAAAATGATACTTGTTTTGCAGGAGTCAGTGTCTAGGTTTCGTGACTGTGGCCAAAACCCATTGGCATCCACACACACTTGAACAAGTTAATGGTCTCCTCAGTGCTTTCAATACTTAAAAGGAATTGAGGGAAGGGCAAGTTCCTGGCATCCGCTTTCTTTATTTGTTGGTGGAACTGGTGTCCCTATCTCTTATACTTATGTCAGATTGCAGTCTTGGAGGTCATGCTGTGGGTTAATTCGTGCACTTTAAAAGAGAATTACTGCAAGAATTGTAATGACACCCGTGATCTTCCCTAGGGCAGAGCTGGGTCCCCACAGACACCATACTCGTCCGATTCCAAGTTAGGTGTAGCCCTCTGAGGGCATTCATTCCCTAGGGAAGCTGTTCAGTTTCCTCCAGGCCCTCATTTTGCAACCAAGAAACCACTGACTTGACCTCATTCATCCTTATATGAGAGGGAACAGCCCAAGATCCAGAGCCACCTTGGCTTTCCGTTTATTCATTTGATTATTGCAGTTATCTGGTAGCACCAGCAACCTTTGCCAAACCAACACAGCGTAAGGAGCCAAGGGCCATGACCAGGAGTAATCATGCTAGTTGATCTGTCACTCATTACCAAGTACGCGGCATTACAGGAAATGTCTCATTTTCTTACTATAGGGACAGTCTTCGTGACAAACGTGATGGCGGCTCTCTTTGGTCATTTCTTTCTTGTTAATTAAGATACCGAATTTAATGTTGGCTGGGTGGTTATCTAAGGAGAAAAAACAGAGGACCTAGAACAGTAACGTACGTTAGATGACTCCAAGGCCAAAGGCATCTTCTTCTTTGATTTCTACCAGCTTCCAGAGAACATGAAGCCTTTGGCTGAACACTGGACTGTCCAACTACATATGTTTTCCTTCCTTCAAGAGCAGTTTCTGACTTGAGATCCTCTATGCAGGCACTGAACCTGCTCACAGAGGAAGGTAAGTCTCTAGATCAGATCCACATGTGTACACAATTTCAGGGCACAGGGAGCCCGGAAAGTGCATAAGAGGAATCTATCTGTCTTTCCTCTGGGGAATTTGGAGCTTTGACTTGAATATTTTGAATTTTTAAAATCTGTTTTGTAGATCCGGTAGTTATACCTATAAACACTAATGAATTCTTATCAAACGCGTGTCTGTGAAGAGTGTACTTAAACCATTTCAACATTAGTTTTTCTTCTCTAAGACTATGATGGTATTGATTATCCTGACCAATTCCAGGGTTGTTGAGGAAATCAAATGAGATACCAATAAAACTTGTTATCACAACTTGGGAGCCCATACTCATATTTTTATTTATTTATTTTTATTTTTAAGACAGGGTCTCACTCTCTAGTATGCTCATAGCTTAAAAAGAAAGACAAAAGAAACACAGGCGAATAAATGAAAGAAATCATGTTTGGAAACCAGTTGTGAAATGCACAGAAATGGAGAGGTACAAATTTACAGAAGACAGAACGAATTATGAGAACAAAGAGACCTGAGCTGAGGTCCCGATTGCCACAAAAGGTGCCGGCAACATGACCTGTTAACTATGTCATGGGCGGACTGATGGAACAAAGTGTCCAGACAGACCCACCACTGTGTAGTCTGAGCAGATGAGGAAGTGTTCTCTACATGGGAATGGAGAATAAAATGGCCCATGACACTCATGAGCCACACATCTGTCTCAGTCCACCAAGCACCTTGAGCTCAAGGCCTATGTCTCATGCGTCAACAGAAGCCTGTGTATTTGCACACAGTGTCGTGTACCAGGGGGAGTAACTCCATACCTGTGGAGCAGATGACGGCATCAAGAATGGCCAGCACTTTACGTGGCCTTAACAGTTGCTATTACTAGGGTCATGTTCCTTTTAACTGCAATAATTTTTTTGAGGAGTTAGAAGTGCTCACAAAGATTTGTGGACCCAGTACTTGCTATGATACTGAAACTTGGAAGAGCAGGTTATTTGCATAATGTCACATAAGCTGGCAAATGTGATTGTCAAGTTCATGACTATCGATTATTCATACTGACTTCCAATGAGAAATGTAATCACTCAGTCAAAAAATCAACTAAATGAGTTAATTTCTTGTACCCAGCTTGGATGAAATGTGACAAGTTTACTATAACATTTCATAACAAAGAATCAAGATTCAAACGCAAAGTTACTTGGCTTCAACTCTTACCTCTCCTACTCAGCCCTCAGCTTGTGACTAAATGTCAGTAAGTCTGGTTTTTGTTATTGTCAACTAGGAGCCATATTTCTCTTGACTTGTGAGGGTTAACTGGGATAAGTGACAGTTTCTAGTTTGTTGATAGGTACATAGTAAATACGCAATAAATCTTATCTATACCAGCTAAGGTCATAATTATTTATGGCTTCTAATAAATTAAGACAAAATTATACATTTTTAGAGTAAAAGTGTAATATACCCTTTTATACTCCGACAGAGCTTTATGGAAAAGTTCAAAGATGACTTCAGGGAAGCTTTGGAACTTGTGCTACTCTTTGTAGAATATACCAGATTTATGTTAAAAGGAGACCATCTTGTTAGGAAGTTTGAGGTTTTAGTTTGCTCTGAGAGCCAACTAAATGGTGTTCCAACCCACCAAAATGTTTCCTGTCTATGGAGCAAAGAATGATAATGAATCAACAAATTTCTCAAAAAGCATTTATAGTGCTTGTTTTCTTTTTCTTAGATTAAAATAAGTTAACCTTTTTTGCCTTCATGATGATTTTGGAATAAAACCTAAGATTCTGTATATGATAAAGGTAGTTAAAAAGTTTGTAAGCGATTTTTATTATTTTTTTTTAAATTGAGCAATTTTTACCTGAAATGTTGATTCAACTGGGTTGTATTTGAAGAAGTGAAGAGGGAGCCTTGGACAGCCTTCTTTAGATGGGCTCTCTTCCGGTCAGGGACATATGGGTGTAAAAGCCAAAAACTATAACAGAAGGTAAAACTGTGACTTTCTAAATGCCTACTATTTTCCCTTTGTGTGAAAAATTATACATCCTGTGCATGGTATTACACCCTGAGATCATCTTAGGCTGATGACACGTTTGGTTTAGCTGCCTTTCTCTACACAGCACCACGGCACCACGGCACCACCGCTCTTGAAATACTGGTAATGAAAAAGAAAAGTCACCACTAGTAAAATTCATTCAGCTTCATATCAGTTTCGTCAAGTATGAGGACCTGATGTATGGCCCCCCTAAATCCATATGTTGACCTGGTCACCTCTAAAATGATGGTACTAGAAGGGGAATTCGGGGAGGTGCTCCCATCATGAAACGGGGTCAGGGCTTTTATAAAAAGATCTCGCAGAAGCTATTTCTACCATGTGAAGGCACAGTCGAAACGCGCCACCTGGGAAGTGAGAAGCAGGTCACCAGAGGCCACATGTTCTCCGGAGTCTCGGCGTTCAGGAAAGGGAGTCAGAGATGTCTGCCAAGGGCTCAGCAGTTTCTAAAAGGACAAAAGTTTCAGGCTTTTCTGCTTTCCTGCAAAGGATAGTTTTTGCTTATTTTACAAAGTTAGAAGGGACTTTGGCCTTTCCTAGTAAGTCATTACCATGATGATCTCACATAAGTTTTTCTGCCCCTTAGGTCAGCCATTCATGCAGTGAAGACATTGAGAAAAGTTGTTTTTAAAATCTTTTCATCTGGAACAGTATGTAATTTACAAGAAGTTCACATGGCATTTTATTTGTCGTGGTATGTTTTAGGTCAGGCCTCCCGGACGCAAGTGGTTGCAAAACAAGGCCCAGAGTGGACACGCGGAGTGAGCGCC